>PYSP01000441.1:0-24294 GCA_003049395.1 Pseudohalonectria lignicola
TGTCTCCTCTTACAGAGCCTTACACCACTGAAAATATAGCGCTCCCAGTACCAGTTTTAGCGCTTATAGCACTATAAGGTATAAAGCATTTGTGACTACTTGATTTAGTGGAAATAAGCCCTGTACGGACCTCTGAAACTTTATTCCGTGAAAGTTTTTTAGTGACCTTGAGTGTGGTAACTAGCAATTCTTAGCGCATGCGCAAAGTAAAGAACCCCTGCAAATATAGGCCTGACGACCCTGTATTTCAAGAACTTATATAATTAAAGAATAATTATCTAATTTACTATTATGTCAATTGCAGGGGAAGTAATACAGAACAAAAATAGGTAGAAAAGCGCATGATGCGTTCATTGATTTCTATGTAGCCGTTATGGAGTTTTCTAGCAATAACCCTTATGCACTGACCAGGGGTCAGTGTGGGTTGTTGCCTGGTGGCTCAGGCCACCAACTCCCATTGCCAGGGGCACCCCCTCTGGCAGCTGTAACATTTACCATAACTATAATGAGTATATTAAAGTCTTAGCGCTTTAGTTACTAATAAAAGTAACTTATTTAGTTCCCGGTAAATCTAGATCACGTGCACCTAAGCGTGCTATATAGAGATGAAAAAGGGCTATTTAAGAATATAGAAATTAACTAAATCTAGTAAGAATTAGCTGAGTAATTTACTAAAAGGTAAATGAGGTCAGGGGTAAGTAAGGCTTAGCAGGCTTAGCGAGCCTACCCCTGATCTAATTCTTCCTTTTTTCAACACTTGCAGTCTGGAGCCTTTTCTTCTTTGTCCTGATTACTGTTATTAGTTAGTAATAAGTGGTCAGTGCAGCTGCTAGAGAAGATACCCTTATGTGACGATCAGGGTCTATTAATACCAAAGGCACTGACAGGCTTAATCAACGGGTTTGTGTTCAGGTACTAGTACAGCGAGACTTCTTGCTAGGTGACGAGATCCTGAGAGGATGACTGGGCTTCAGACAAGTCTTGAAACTGGGGGGGCAGGCTTGGGCTGGGTAACTGGGTCACTGGTACAGTGTTGCTGATCGGTCTCTCGCTTCAGAAAGGAGATGTATTATCAGGTTGACTACTGAAGAGCTAACTAGCTGTTCTATCTATCTAGGTAGGGAATGTGTGTCCTTTATATACCCGTAGCTCTTCCGTAGTAAGTTCCTTGATATGCTTGATATGTTAATAGCAAACATATCGTACATATCGTTTGGGGCTATCTGGGATAGGCGTGCTATGTTGTTAGCAGGCATATCCAGTATAGCACAGCCTGCCAGTTGGTTCTGGTCACGTGACCACTTGGTCCGTGCTTCCTGTGGCCGTTTCTTCGGCCTAAGCCTGTGGGGCCAGACCCGCTAGGCTTCTTTGTTCCGTTTTTCCGACTTCGTTAGTCCTGGGTGTCTGGTCGTAACATCTTAGTAATAGAAGTTAATAGCTTAAGCCACTAAGTAACAGCTTGTAATAACTGTTACGACTACTCGTTACCAACTAATAACAGCAGGAACAACAAAGGAAAGGCCCTGGGCTGCGGGTATGGCCGCGGCCCACATATGAATAACAGACCCAGAATTACGGACCCAGTGGTCACGTGACCGTAGGATAGCCGACAGAAAAGGATCTACAGTGATTTAGGAGAGATCACTTAAGATCAAGGATCTATAGTGATTTAAGAGAGATCACTATAAATCACCCACTCACTACAGAAGAGCTACGAATATATTAAGGACACTCGTTCCCTACCTAGATAAATAGAATAGCTAGATAGCTCTTCAGTAGTTAACTTGATAATATATCTCCTTTCTTACGAGAGACTAATCAGTAACACTATACCAGTGACCCAGCCTACTTAGCCTTAATCTACCCAGTCTATTAAGCCTTACTTAAAGCCTAATCATTCTTACGTAGAATCCAGTCACCCTGTATAAGTCTCGCCATACTTGTACCCAAATATAAACCTATTAATTAAGTCTATTAATATCTCTTGAATTATAGGGTCGTCAAGCCTATAATTGCAGGAGTTACTTGGTTTGCGCGTACGCTAAGAATTGCTAGTTACCGCACTTAAGGTCACTAAAAAACTTTCATGGAATAAAGGTTCAGAGTTCTGTACAAGGCTTATTTCCACTAAATCAAGCAATCACAAATGCTCTATACCTTATAGTGCTTAAAGCGCTAAAACTGGTACTGGGAGCGCTATATTTTCAGTGGTGTAAGGCTCTGTAAGAGGAGACAGTTTTTTATTTTTCTTCCTCTTATATACTCTGCGACATCGTTCTTGGGTTCTGCACTTCGTAAGCCCTTCCGGTCTGGAAAGGCTTTTCCGAAAAACTATTTTTGTATGGGGAAAGTTAAAAATCAACTCACGGCCATACAAAGTATCTCTGAATCTGCACCTAAAATCTGATTTAGAGAAATCCCCAAAATCTCCCTCGGGCCCGTTAAGGTATTCCTAACTAAAAGTATAACTAAGCTAGCAACTTAAGCTTAAAATGGAAAAGAATGAATAAATATATAAGTTAACTCAATAACCTATAGAGTTAAATAATAATTATCCATTTTACCTTAACTTTAATAGAGATATTAAAGTCTTGATACTTGAGCCACTACTAAAGTCGACTTATCTAGTCCTCGGTAAGTCTAGATCACGTGCACCTAAGTGTATTCTATAGAGATAAAAGAGGGTTATCTAACGATATAAAAGGTTGTCGAATCTGGTAAGAACTGGCTGAGTAATTTACTAAAAGGTAAATTCCTCACTGTTGAAGTCAGGGGTAAGTAAGGCTTGGCAAACTTGGCAAGCCTACCCTTGATCCAATTCTTCCATTTTTCAACACTTTATATAGCCGTGAGTCGATTTTTTACATTCCCTATATAAAAGTAGTTCTTCGGAAAAGGCCTTTCCGGACCGGAAAGGCTTACATCGTACAGAACCTAAGAACAGTGTCGCAGAGTATATGAGAGGAAGAAAAATAAAAAACTGTCTCCTCTTACAGAGCCTTACACCACTGAAAATATAGCGCTCCCAGTACCAGTTTTAGCGCTTAAAGCACTATAAGGTATAAAGCATTTGTGATTGCTTAATTCAGTGGAAATGAGCCCTGTACAGACTTCTGAAACTTTATTCCGTGAAAGTTTTTAGTGACCTTAAGTGTAGTAACTAGCAATTCTTAGCGCATGCACAAAGTAAAAAAGCCCTGTAAATATAGGCCTGACGACCTTATATTTTAAGAATCCCTTTTAATATATCTACCTCGCGTATTACCTAATCGTCTCAGGTATCCCGCGACGTCGCCGAGTACGATTAGATATATATTATCGAGGAACTTTAACACATTATAATAATCTTTTAAACAGAAAACGAATACTTTAAGGACTTAATTTAACGGTAGCTTACGGTTATCCCCGGCAACTTAAAGTTCCTTAACCCCGACCCGTTCGATAGAAGCCTTAAAACCTTATAAGGGTTCCTAATTAAAACACGCGTATACCTGAAGTTTTATAAGCTAAACTTCTCCGACAACGTTAATAAGATAATATACGATATAACCTTCCTTAAAGATAACGTATTAACTTAATTCGAGCCCACCTTACGTGATTACCCCGATAACGAGTACGTAAGACGGAAGAAGGCTACTTAATGGCTTTTTAACGATTACGATAACTTCGAAGAAAACCTACGAGAAGCTTTTAACGACCCCGACGAGGAGCGAGTGGGGGAACGCTACCTCGCCTAACTGGTTTAAAAAGAACCCGCCTCGGAGTACGCTTTACGGTTCTGATAAGTTTCCGCTAAGCTTTTATAAGGAAAAGAAGCCCTTATAACTTAGTTTTACGCCAGATTTAAGGAGGAAGTAAAAGACGAACTTATTAAGGAGGATTGGCTCGATATATTCTCTGAATACGTAAAAATAACCGTCCGTATTAATAACTAATTACATAAAAGAAAGATAAAGCGTAAGGGGAAGAGTAATAACCGCTTTTAAACGAGGAATATTTATTACCTTAATACCAGGAGAACTTAATAATACTTTTGAATAAGTACGGCTTATAAGTATTAAAATAACTTTATAAACCTCGGCGTTACCCGGTACGAAAAGAGGCATTATAAGGACTTTAAAAGCGATAAGTGTTTTAATTACGATTAACTTAATTATATAACCCAGGAGTGTTTAAAAAAGTGGTGCCCCGTACTAGAGAAATATTAATTAATTAACCTCGTATAAAGAGTTATTACGAGTAATTACGTACTTTTATTATAAACCGTATATTATAATAACGGTTACCTTATTTATTAAGACTTTAAAGACGGAGCCGGTTAATACCCGAAAGCATTTAAGAAAAGGACCATTATTATATTACGACGACGATTAATTAAGAAGGAGGAAAAACCGGAGGACGATAAGGTCGCCCCGGACGACTTTATCTCAGTGGTTAAGAAGACCTTTATAAAATCTTAAGCGCTCGTTAAGGTGAAATAAAAACCACCGGAGAGCAGCTCCGGGGATAATATTAACGACGTAAGAGAAGATTCCCGCTACTACGGCGAAAAAACCCGCCGAGGGAAAGGTAAAGGATATAAAAAACAGGTTATCGACCCTTATCAGGACGATTAATTAATTACGTTTTTAAGCTTAACCCGTTTAAAAGTAAAAGAATAACTTAACGACGTAGGAAAGTTATAAAGGAAAGTTTAAAAATTACGAATTCCTCGATTTAAAATATATATCGTATAACTAATTCTTTTAACCCGAATATTTCGTAAAATATTACGGTAAATATTACGTCGTTAAGGTATAAAATTAATTTTACCCTCGATGATAGAAGTAAAATTATATTATATACGTTTATTAAGTTAACACACTTCTTTATTAAATATTATAGATTTATTTTATAAGCGATAAAGAAGTTATATTTACACCGTATAATTAATACTTAATAATTTATTATAATACCTTATATAAACGGTAAAATGATTACGATAAGCTAATTTATAAATTATAAATATTAACGAAAATATAAGCTTAATATAAGTTATAACTTTTAAAAAAGTTAATTACCATTTTATAAAACCTTTAAATAATAAAGGAAGAAAGATATCCTCTTAGGAAATTAATAATTTTTAGCGTAATTATCACTCGAGACGCGATAAAATAAGTATTTATAAAGAGAAATATAAAAAGTATAAAATAATTACAAAATTATTAAAGCTAACCGGAGTAGGGTACCGGATAATTAAGAAAGTTAAGGGAATTAAAGTTATATAAATAATAACTATTATTAAATACGAAGATATAAACCACTTCTGGTTAAATATTAAGATTTTTAATATACTGATATAAGCCCTTTTAAATAATAAAACTTAAGGGAATTACACGTTATTTAAATAAATTAACTTATACCGGATTATATAATAGTAAAAAGACGAGTTATATAAGTTATAAACCGTAAAGGGAGAACTCGTTTATTACGGTAAAGGAATTATTAATAAGGAGATTACACCCTTTTAACTAATTATTAATAACTATTTAAAACCAATTATTTTAAATATTACGAAGATCGGAAAATAAAAGGTAATATTTAATATCCCTTAGCTTCGAAAGAATAACTTAAGGATAAATTAGATAATAAATTAAGTTTAATAAGACGATTTAATCGTAAAGTAAAGTTTAAGACGAGGACTTTTAAACGAGTTAAAAAGGATTTAAAAAGTAAACGGATTAAAGGTTTTAAAAAAAATCGTAACTTCCTTTTATTTAATATAAGCGTTAATGTTAATGTTAACATCGGAGGAAGAAACCAGAATTATTTATAAGCGGCCCCGATTAAAATTATAAGTAATACTGATAAAGGATTAACTTATAAAAGTACCGATAAAATATTAATAATATAGAAAACTTATTATAAAAAAACTCGAGATTAGATTATAAGAATATAATTTATTCAGTTACGAAATACCTTTAAAAGAAGGAATTTAACTTAAGTTTTAAAAGATATATGGATTTAATATAATATAAATAAAAGCTTTTAACGAGTACCGTAAGGAAAACCTTAAAAAGAGATATATTAAACCGTTTATATTACCTGCGGGATATTTAATACTTTTTAATTTAAAGAAAAGGTATATACGAGAAAGACTCTATTAGAAGCTTTCCGCAAATTACTAAAAGCTTAATAATATTACGATTAAAAATTATTAGCCGTTATCTTTAATAAACGAACTTTAAACGCTTTTTTATATAATATAATAATTTACGACTTTGACCTTTAAAAGAATATATAACCTTATCCGGATAAAGTTAAAAAAAGAGTAGAAAACGGTATTTCGTATAAAACGAGGATATTTTAAATACTTTATTAAATTTTTCAGCTTTATTAACGCTTTAATTACCTTTTAAATTATAATTAATAAAGGATTTTAAAAGTATTTAATAACATTCGTAATAATATAGCTCGATAATATCCTTATCTTCTTTAGGATACTCGAAGATTATTAATAATACATTTATTAAATATTACGGAAATTAAAAAGAATAAAGCTTTTTATCGAGTGAAAGAAAAGTACTTTTTACGTTTAAAAAGTTACTTTCCTCAGATATATTATCTTATTTAATAAAATACGGAAAAGAAGACTTTAAGATTATTATAATATAAAAATAACCTTAATTAAAGAATATTAAAAACGTTAAAGTATTCCTTAACTTCGTTAACTTTTATAAAAAGTTTATTAAAAGGTATAATACGATTATTACTTTATTTATTAACTTAATAAAGAAAGTTTAAAAGTTTAATTAAAGTTAAAAAGCTTAATAAATATTCGATTAATTAAAGGAATGAGTTTTAAACGAATGAATCCTAAAGATATTAAACTTAATAAAGCCGTTCGAAATCGAAATAAACGCCTCTAATTATATAATCGGCACGTAACTCGGATAAAAAGATAAAGAAAAACGATTATATTTATACGTTTTCTTTTTAAATCAGTTTTAAAGATTAAAACTTAATTATTAAATTTATAATAAAGAATTTATAACGATTATTAAAACGTTCGAGGAATAAAAACCTTAACTCTTAAGAATTAAATATAAAGTTAAAGTTTATACTGATTATAAAAACCTTATTATTTTTATTATTAATAAAGATTTAAATTAAAGATAAATTAAATAATCGGAATTCTTATCCAAATTCCACTTCAGGATGATTTATAAAAAAGGATCCGAGAACGGAAAAGCCGATACTTTTAACCGAAGGACCGATTACGAAGAAATAATATTAAAGGAGATAAAGACTGTCTTTAAAAATAATAACGGAGACTTTATCCCCGCATAGAAAAACTTAAACGTAATTATTAAACGATAAAGGAAGTAAATAAAAACCTTTACTTTAAAGGAAATTTAAAAGATATACGAAGGATTAATATATAATTATTAAAGAATTAAAAAGATATAAAAACAGTTTTAATAATATTACGGCTTTATAAAGATATAATAACAAGTTTAAAATATAATATAAAATTACGAGATTTATATAAAAAGTAAATGAAATTAATATAAATTATATAAACTTTTTTAATTATTATTATTATTAAAACGATTATAATAATCGGTTATATTCGACTTTATTATTAAATTACCCCGATTATAAAAGCTTTTAACGAGGATTATTTACGATAATATTTTAATTATTATCGATTAATTTATTAAAAACGCCGTTTTCCTCCTTTATAAGAAGGTAAATAATATAAGGGAATTAATAAATACGTTTCTTTAATACTTTATTATAAATTATAACCTTTTAAAAGAAATAATTCCCAACCGAAATAAGCTTTTTATATTATAAATTTAAAAATTATTTATAATATAATTAAGGATAATGTATAAGTTATTTATAACGTTTTACTTATAAACGGATAAATAAATAAAAAAACGAATTAAACGTGTGAATAATACTTATATTATTACGTTAATTATAAATAAGATAATTAAATATAACTTTTACAAATTATTTGTTTCGTTTGTAATAACTCTGAATATAAAAGTATAAAATATATTTTATTTTATATTAATTACGGATATATTTTAATAATATATTACAAGTTAAAAAAGGTAGGAATTGCGTTTAAAACGCTTCTAAAAGCCGAAAAGCTCTGGTAACTTTATAATAAATTATAAACAAACTTATAATACGTTAAGGAATAAATATATAAATACGTTAATGCGAGAAGGTTAAAAGAATTAATTTTTAAAAAGGGGGATAATATTTATCTCTTTTAATATAATATTAAAATAAAACGATTAAGTAATAAACTCGATTTATGAAAATCGGCGCGTTTAAAATTAATAAAATCGTCTTATTAATTAATTATTAATTTAACTTACCTCTGATAATACGAATTTATTCAGTCTTTAACATCTTATTATTAAAATTAATATTACGGGGATCGCGAATAAACGATAAGATCGAAGTTAATTTAAAATAAAAATACGAAGTAAAATAAATCCTTAATAATAAGAATAATAATAACGGAATAACGGAATATTTAATTAAATAGAAAAACTACAGTTATAAAGAAAATACTTAAAAATTAAAGGAAACCCTGAAAAACGCTTAACGAACCTTTTAAAAATATAAAAATGTTTAAATTATTAATTAAAAACCCTTAATTATAATACCCGATAAACCTTTTACGATATTTATAAAAGTATTTATTAATATAAAATTAAAAAGATGTAGATAAAAAAAATATTTATTAAACTCGGTAAGGACCGACGGAGTTAAAGTAACCTTAAATAAATTATATTTTAATTAATTAGAAAATTAAAAGGAAGCTCGTTCCTTACTACGGAAATAAAACGTTCGTTATATTAACGTTACTCCTCCCGCTCGGCTTCCTCCTTCTTAACCTTTTCTAACTCCTTTATATTATCAATTCCCCGGTATACAGGGCGTATTATCTTCTGAAATTATAACTTCTTTTACTTCTGTAAGCGTTCGATTTTAACGTTTTATCAACGGCGTTCCTCTTTAACAGCTTCGAGCTCCTCCTTTAACTTAAAATATCAAGCAGCAATCCGAAGGAGTTAGGCCAACGAGACCTTAAAAACGTCATAGCTAAAACGGTTCGAACGAACGCATTTAAAATAACGAGAAGAGTGAAGCGGAGAAACCTCATATTTAATACGATTACGGGACTCGCAGGAAGAATAAAAAGGCATCTCGACGGACGAAGAAGTAAGAACCGCGAGAAGCGTGAGATAATGGTCCGTCGAAACAGGAGACTTTCGCTTCTGGACCCGACCCGATATTTTATTAGTAAAAAGATATAAACGAAAAATAACGTTAAGGGTAAAAGGAAAAGACCCCGAAGAGAAAAGCGGACGCTTATTATTTAAACGGTTTACAGGATTTAAATTAAAGGGAGGGGGAATTTAATATTACGATTACTCGTTACTAATTAATAATAATAAGAATAACGAAGGAAAGGCCCCGGGCCGCGAGTATAATCGCGGCTTATATACGAATAACCGATTTAAAATCACAGATTTAATAATCACGTAATTGTAAAATAACTGGTAAATAAGGATTTATAATAATTTAAAAGAGATTATTTAAGATAAAGGATTTATAATAATTGAAGAGAGATTATTATAAATCACTTACTTATTACGGAAGAGCTACGAATATATAAAAGACACTCGTTCCCTACTTAAATAAATAGAACAGCTAAATAACTGTTTAGTAATTAACTTAATAATATATCTCCTTTCTTACGAGAGACCGATTAGTAACATTAGACCAGTGACCCAGCCTACTTAACCCTAATCTACCCAGTCTATTAAGCCTTATCTAAAGCCCAGTTATTCTTTCTTAAAATCCAATTACCCTGTATAAGTCTCGCCGTACTCGTACCCGAATATAAACCCGTTAATTAAGTCCACTAATATCTTATATACTAGTAGACCCTAATCGTCACATTAACCCCTAGTTAATATATAAGGGCTTTTATAAGAAAAATTCGTAACGGCCGTATAGAAATTAATAAATATATTATACACTTTTCTACTTAATTTTATTTTATATTACTTTCCTTATAATTAATATAATAAAGTCGTACGAGTATAATCGTCTTTCTATATTTTTTTACGTTAATTATATAATCGGAAGGGTTTATCTCGATCTTAAATAATCTAGTTAAATATAGTATTTTCAGGACTAGTTTACTAGTAAGTTATACTTTAAGTCCTTAGAATACTGATTAAGCTTCCTTACTTTAATTAAAGGGTTAATCTTTCTTTAAGTTCGTAAACAGGGTAACGATCGTTCCGTAATTCCTAATAAACTTTTTTTATAAAAGTCAATAAAGCTTAGGAATGCTCGAATATCTCGTACGTTCCTTAATTAAGGTTATTTCTATATTATTATAATTTTACAATCTTTTATTTATATCTCGCTCGGCGAGATTATATATCTGAGAAAAGTGACTTTTTGAGTGTAAAAGTAACTTTTTTCTAACTTAATAAAGAGTTTAACCCTCTTTAGTTTTTAAAATACTTAATACACGTATTATTAATAATCTTTAAATATTTTAAAAAAGATAAGGATATTTTTAAGGTAAATAATTATAAACAAGTTTAAATAGTCTTAAAATATCTAATTAATTATAACTTAAAAGGTTATTATTACGTAAAGGTCTTAAAATACAGTGTCGTCAGGCCTATATTTACAGGGTTTTTTACTTTACGCATGCGCTAAGAATTGCTAGATACCACACTTTAAAGTCACTAAAAACTTTTGCAGAATAAAGTTTCAAAGGTCCGTACAAGGCTTATTTCCACTAAATCAAGTAATTACAAATGCTCTCTACCTTATAATGGTATAAGCGTTAAAACTGGTACTGGGAGCGCTATATTTTCAGTGGTATAAGGCTCTGTAAGAGGAGATAGTTTTTTATTTTTCTTCCTCTCATATACTCTGCGACACCGTTCTTAGGTTCTGTACGGCGTAAGCTTTTCCGGTTCGGAAAAGCCTTTTCCGAGGAACTACTTTTATATAAGGAAAGCTAAAAATCGACTCATAGCTATATAAAGCATCTCTGAATCTGCACTTAAAATCTGACTGAAAGAAATCCCTAAAATCTCTCTCGGGCCTGTTAAGGCACACCTAATAATAAATACAACTAAGCGAGCACCTTAAGCATAAAATAAAGAAGTATAAGTAATTAGATAAATTAACTTAATAACTTATATAACTAAATAATAATTATCTACCTTAATTATAATAAGGATATTAAAGTCTTAACGCTTAGGTTATTCTTAAAATACAGGGTCGTCAGGCCTATATTTACAGGGGTTTTTTACTTTGCGCATGCGCTAAGAATTGCTAGTTACTACACTTAAGGTCACTAAAAAACTTTCACGGAATAAAGTTTCAGAAGTCCGTACAGGGCTTATTTCCACTAAATCAAGCAATCACAAATGCTCTATACCTTATAGTGCTTAAAGCGCTAAAACTGGTACTGGGAGCGCTATATTTTCAGTGGTGTAAGGCTCTGTAAGAGGAGACAGTTTTTTATTTTTCTTCTTCTTGTATACTCTGCGACATCGTTCTTGGGTTCTGCACCACGCAGGCCCTTCCGGTCCGGAAAGGCTTTTCCGAAAAACTATTTTTGTATAGGGAAAGTTAAAAATCGACTCACGGCCATACAAAGTATCTCTGAATCTGCACCTAAAATCTGACTTAGAGAAATCCCCAAAATCTCCTCCAGGCCCGTTAAGGTATTCCTAATTAAAAGTACAACTAAGCTAGCAACTTAAGCTTAAAATGGAAAAGAATTAATAAATAAATAAGGTAACTTAATAACCTATATAGTTAAATAATAATTATCCATTTTACCTTAACTTTAATAGAGATATTAAAGTCTTAGCACTTAAGCCACTACTAAAGTCGACTTATCTAGTCCCCGGTAAGTCTAAATCACGTGCACCCAAGTGTATTCTATAGAGATAAAAGAGGGCTATTTAACAATATAAAAAGTTGCCGAATCTGGTAAGAACTAGCTGAGTAATTTACTAAAAGGTAAATTCCTCACTGTTGAGGTCAGGGGTAAGTAAGGCTTGGCAAACTTGGCAAGCCTACCCTTGATCCAATTCTTCCATTTTTCAACAGTTATTAATAAAGGGAATCTATTTAACTCCTAATAAGTTTAAATGACGTGTATTTAAGCGTATTATATAGAGATAAAAGAGGGTTATTTAAGGGTATAAAAATTAGCTAGATCTAATAAAGATTAGCTGAGTAATTTACTAAAAGGTAAATAAGGTCAGGGGTAAGTGAGGCTTAACAGGCTTAGCGAGCTTACCCCCTGATCTAATTCTTCCTTTTTTCAACAAGAAGTTAAGGGGTGGATCCGTCGGACGGTTCCAACACGGATCTGGCATGGATCCCTAGCCTACGGATCAGCCGCGGATCCGACCGCAAGGATGCGCAACGGATCTGACTCAGGTTAATCCGCCACTGACGGGTATATAAGAGTAGATAGATTCCCTCCCTTTCAACAAGGAGAGGGACAATCGAATATTATTTACTCACACAAGTCACTGTCACCGCTCTCTCCAGCGATAACACGAGATCACCGCTTTCTCCAGCGTTCACACGAGAAACCGCTTCCATGCAATAAGCGTTAACATGATATATAATAGTTATTAAATTTTAGCGTTAATAAAGCCGAAACGTATAATAAGATACTTAAAATGGTTTTATTTAATACGAAACGTTATTTTCTATTATTTGCTTAATTTCATCTTAATAAGGTTATATACTACTTTAAAATCTAATATCGTAAAGTATTAAGCTACGTAAAAGAGATTTTATAATTCGTTAATTAAGGGTAATGTTGAAAAAAGGAACAATCAGATTTAAGGTAAGCTCGCTAAGCCTGCTAAGCCTTACTTACCCTTAACCTTATTTACCTTTTAGTAAATTACTCAGCTGATCCTTATTATATCTGGCTAATTTCCATACCCTTAAATAGCCTTTTTTATCTCTATATAACACGCTTCAAGGCACGTGATTTAAACTTACTGGGAGCTAGATAAATTACCTTTATTAGTAACCTAGGCGCTAAGACTTTAATATACTTAGTATAATTAAGGTAAATGTGACGATCAGGGTCTACTAGTATATAAGATACTAGTAGGCTTAATCAACGAGTTTGTGTTCGGGTACGAGTACGGCGAGACTTCTGCTGGGTGATAGGATCCTCTCCTAGGATAGCTGGACTTGGTATAAGGCTTATTGGGTGAGGTAGACTGGGCTGGGATGGACGGGTTACTGGTGGTGTTGCTGATCGGTCTCTCGCTTCAGAAAGGAGATATATTATCAAGTTGATTACTGAAGAGCTAACTAGCTGTTCTATCTATCTAGGTAGGGAACGTGTGTCCTTTATATACCCGTAGCTCTCCCGTAGTAAGTCCTTTGATATGTTGGATATGTTTGCTACCTTGCTAGCACATATATCACATATATCGCTCGAGGCTATCTCGGATATCCTTACTATGTTACTAGCAGGCATATCTAATATAGCACTGCCTGCCGGTGAGGTGTTAATCACGTGACCACTTGGTCCGTGTTTCCTATGGCCGTTTCTTCAGGCCAGGCCTGCGGGGCCAGGCCCGCTAGGCTTCTTTGTTCCGTTCTTCCGACTTCGTTGGTCCTGGATGTTCGGTCGTAACATCAGGTCTCCCCTCCCTTGGTTTGAGTCCCGCAAACCTTTAAGTAGTAAGCGTTCCTGCCTCTTCTATCTATCCTGCTTTTCTTTTCCTTATCGTCCGTGGGCCCTTTCTCTCGTCTGGTTGCTAACACGATGTCGGGTCGCATTCAGAAACCTAAGTCGAGGGTTCGTTCTTCGACGAGTCGCCGTGACGATCTTCTTGCCGTTCTTCTGGCCTGTCCTTCCACTATGCCGTCGTATTCTTCTTACGAGGCGCGGGGTCTTTCTTCCTGCGAGGTGTCGCCGCTCGATTCTTCCCGTTATATCGAGTGCGTTCGTTAAGGTCGCTCGCGTTACGACGTTCTAGGGATCTCAGGTCCGGAGTTGCGTCGGATTGGTGAACAGCACGCCAAGCTGGACGCTGAAGTGGAGGCGTAAGAGTTGAAAATGCTCGAGGAGCAGCAGAAACTTCTGGAGTCTCAGCAGAAACTCCTTCGTCTCCGAAGACAAAAGAAAGTGTGGTTTGAGAAGATGATACGCGCCGTGCGCCGGGGGATTGATAACGTGGAGGAGTTAGAGAAAGTCGAGAAGGAGGAAGCTGAGCGGGAGGAGCAGCGCCAGCGTAGCGATCGTCCTGCTTCTGCCGCGGGGAACGAGCTTCCTTCCGGTTTCCTGGCTGACTAGGATACGGTTTATCCCGAGGTTGCTTTAACTCCGTCGGTCCTTACCGAGTTTAGTAAGTGTTGTTTTTTTTTTTTTTTTTTTTTTTTTAAATTCTTCTAATTTTATACTAATAAGTGCTTAGGTATCGTAAAGGGTTCGTCGGGTGCCGCGATTAGAGGTTCTTAATTAGTGATTTAGGTATCTTTATATTCCCGGAGGATTTATTAGGCGTTTTCGAGGTTTCCTTCTAATTCCTAAGTGTTCTCTTCGTAGCCGTAGTTTTTCCACTTAATTAAGTATTCTGTGGTTCTGTCGTCGTTTTTCCTACTGCTGAGGATTTGTTCTACCTCGTACTCTTATTCTGGATTAATTTCGATCCTGTCGTTTATTTACGATCCTCGTGGTGTTAGTTCCAGTAGTAAGACGTGGAAGACCGGGTGGATTCGCATTATTATAAGTAGACTGAGTTGGTAGTTAACTGGTGAAACGATTTTACTGATTTTAAACGGGCCGATTTTCTTAAAGTCGAGTTTATCATTTAGTCGTTTTGTTTTAATATTACGTCGGAGGAGATAGACGCTATCCCCCTCCTTAAAAGTTAATCTCTTTAACCTTTTTATATCGGCGTTTTTACTCATTCGTTCCCTGACGAATTGCAAATCTTTCTATAGCTCGCCGTAAAGCTGCCGGAGTTTTTCGGCTTTTACGAGCGCTTTAAGCGCGGTTCCTACCTCTCTTAACTCGTAGTATACTATTAGGGTGTATCCGTAATTGGTATAAAACGGGGTATACTTCGTACTCTCGTATTCGGAGCTGTTATAAGTAAATTAAGCAGTTAATAGGAGTTATACCCAGTTATCTTACTCGTAGTTAATATAATAGCGTAAGTATTACTCGAGCGTTTAATTTGTTCTTTCTATCTATTTATCCGTTTATAGGTGAAATGCCGTGGATAACTTATGCTTTGTCCCTAGTTGCGATATAAGGGACTTCTAGAATCGCGACGTGAAGAGTTTATCTCGGTCGGAGATTATCTCTTCCGGAAGGCCGTAGCTTATAACGAGGTATCGGAGGAACGTATACGCTAGTTCCTTTATATCGCTTACTTCCTTATAAGGGAGGAAGAGAGCGTACTTAATAAGTCGGTCGACGATAATTAAAATACTATCGTAAGTGGTCCTCGTTAAGGGTTCTCGTGATCGGGGTAGCTTAACGATAAAGTCGAGCGTAATCGACTATTATAATCGTTCTAATGGTAGTAGTGGCTAAAGAAGCCCGTACGGTTTATACCGGCTTGGTTTGCTTTTCGTATAGGTCTCGTAATCCTATATTACGTTCTGGACTTACTATCGTATTCTTATAAAGCTATAATGTTATTAAAGCCGCTTTTATATCTTTTTAATTCCTTAGTGGCCGTATACCGGTGCTTCGTACACTTATCGGATTTCTTTTAAGGTGAGGAGCTTTACTTGCTTTCCTTATTATCTAATGGTTACGCTAAGGTTCTTTTACGCTAGGACGAAGTCTCCGCTATCGTTTTTAAGGAGAGTCCTTGTTTCTTTTAATACTATTTCTTCGTGGTCGGTCCTTCGGCTAAAGGCGTCGGCTCTTCCGTTCTCGGATCCTTTCCTATAGATAATCTTAAAGTGGAATTCGGACAAGAATTCCGACCATCTAATCTGTCTTTTATTCAGATCCTTACTAGTGGTAAAGGTGGCGAGGTTCTTATAATCGGTGTAAACCTTAACCTCGTATCTAGTCCTTAAGAGTTAAGGCTTTTATTCTTCGAACGCTTTAATAATTATTATAAGTTCTTTATTATAAATTTGGTAATTAAGCTCTGGTCCGTGGAGCTTACTTAAGAAGAAGGCGTACGGATATAGTCGTCCTTCCTCGTCTCTTTATCCGAGCTGCGCGCCGATCGCGTAGTCGGAGGCGTTTATCTCGACCTCGAACGGTTTCGTTAGGTCTGGTATTTTTAGGACTGGCTCGCTAAGGACTCGTTCCTTTAACTAGTCGAATGTTTACTAAGCTCCTTAGCTCTAATCGAAGTTCTAATCTTTCTTCGTTAAGTTAGTGAGTGGGGTAGCGATTACGCCGTACCCTTTTATAAACTTCCTATAGAAGTTTATAAAGCCGAGGAATGCCTTAACGTCCTTAACGTTTTTTAATTAAGGCTATTCCCGTACCGCCGTAATTTTAAAGTCTTCCATTCGTATCTCGCCGGGTAAGATAGTATATCCGAGGAAAGTGACTTTTTAAGCGTGAAAGGTACTTTTCTCTAGCTCGATAAGAAGTTTTACTCTTTCCAGTTTTTATAACACTTAATAGACGTACTGCTAATGGTCTTCGAGTGTTTTAAAGAAGATAAGGATATCGTCGAGGTAAATTACCACGAATATATCCAGGTACTCCCGGAGTATTTAGTTAATTATAATTTAAAAGGTAGTTAAGGCGTTAGTAAGGCCGAAAGGTATAACGAAGTACTCGAAATGTCCTCGCCTTATACGGAACGTTATTTTCCACTCTTCTCCTAACTTTATCCTAATAAGGTTATACGCTCCTTTAAGGTTTAGGGTCGTGAATTATTATACCGCGTAAAGGAGGTCTCGGAGTTCGTTAATTAAGAGTAGCGGGTAGTAGTTCTTAATCGTAATATCGTTAAGGCCTCGGTAGTCCACGTAAAGTCTTTAGCGGGGTTTTTCTCGTGTATATCCTTTCTTCGGGACGAAAAGGATTAGGTATCCCGCGGGTGATATAAAAGGTCTAATATATCCTTTCTTAAGGTTTTCCTCGAGATATTAGTCGAGGGCCTTTATTTATACTGGGTTAAGTCCGTATATTTTCTGGAACTTAGGCTGGGTTCCTTCCTTCAGGGGTATCTCGTAGTCGAACGAGCTATATTCTAATAATCCGGTTTCGAGTTCTTTTACGAAGAGTTATCGGTATTATTAATATTCTATTAGTACTCTCTTAAGTCGATCCTTCGTAGGTATCGCTTATAATTCTGATCGGGGCCGCTTATAAATAATCGCGGTTTCTTCCTCCGATGTTAATATTAGGGCTAGCGCTCGCGCCGGGTGAAGGGAAGTTATAATTCCTTTCTCTTAAACCTTTAATCCTTTTACTCTTTAAATCCTTTTTAACTTATCCGGGGGCCTTTACTTTAAGCTTTACCTCGCGATTAAGTCGTCTCACTGAACTTAGCCTATTATCTAGTTTATCCTTAGGTTATTCCTTCGGAGCTAAGGGATACTAAGTATCACCTCCTACTCTCCGATCTCCGTAATGTTTAAAGTGATCGTCTTTAAGTGGTCACCGATAATTAATTAAAGGGGCGCAGTCTCTTTATCGATAATTCTTCCACCGTAGTGAACGGATTCTCCCTCCACGGTTTACAACTTATATAACTCGCCTTTTTACTACTATAGGATCTTATATAAGTTAATCCATTTAAGTGACGCGTAATTTCCTTAAGCTCCGCTATTTAAAAGGGCTTACGTCGGTATATCGAAGATTCTAACGTCTAACCGGAAGTGGTTTATATTTTCGTACTTAGGGATACTCGTTATTCGTAAGGCCCTGATTCCCTTAACTTATTTAGCCATCCGGTGCCCTGCTCCGGCTGGCCTTAGCAGTTTTTTAACTACTATATATCTCTCGCGTTCTTCCTCGCGATTACTTCCCGTACTCTAATAGCGTCTGGGATTCGAACTTTCCTGGGCGGGTATCCTCTTTTATCCAGAGTTCGGGGGTCTTAAAAAGCGGTAACTAGCTTCTCCGGGGGTTATAACTTATACCACGCTTATACTTTTACTAGCATATATAATCTATATACTACTTTATCGCAGTCGTTCCACCGTCCGTATAATATATTATAATAGATTATAAGGTATTAATTATTTAAGGTGAATACTATTTCGTTCTTTTAAGTGAGTCGGATTCGTAATACCTAGTAAGGGAGCTCGTTAAATTAATAAATATGCGCGATTAATCCCTGTTTTCGTCGTCGTAAGTAGAACTGGTTTTATACTTTAGCGACGTAGTGTTTACCGTAATTATTTACGAAGCACTTAACCTAAAAGATAAGGTTATATAACGTATATCAGGGGTCGAGGAATTCGTAGTCTCCGAATTTTCCTTTATAACTTTCCCACGTCGTCGGGTCGTTTTTTACTTCCAGGCGTCCTAAGCCTAGGATCGTAATTAACTGGTCGTCTCGGTAGGGGTCGATAACTAGTTTCTCGTATCCTCCGTTTACTTTATAGGCCCGCTAGCTATAGTAACGGGGTTCTTCTTCCTCGTAGGTATCGTCCCCAGAGCTGTTCTCCGGTGGTTCTTGCTTTATTAAAACGAGTGCTTGAGACTGTATAGGGGTCTCTTTAACCACTAAGATAAAGTCGTCCGGGACGATCGCGTCGTCCTCCGGGTTCTCTTCTTTCTTAACGGGTCGTTGGCGTATTATAGCGACGGTCCTTCTCTTAAGTGCCTTAGGGTATTAACTTACTCCGTCCTTAAAGTCTTAGTGGATAAGGTAGTTATCGTTATAATATACGGTCCACGAGAGGAGTGCGTATTCGTCCGTCGTATCCTTCCTCGTAAGGTTAAATATCTAGTACTTCTCGGGTGCGGGGCGTTATTTCTTTAAGCATTCCCGGGCCATATAACCAGACTAGTTATAATTAAAGCACTTACCGCTCTTAAGGTCCTTACGGGGCTTTTTATTATATCGGGTGGCGCCGAGGTTTATAAGGCCGCTATAGTATCCGTAGGCCGTACTTATTTAAGGGCGTTATCGGGCCTTATTAGTATTAAGTCGACGGGCGTCTTTATTCCAGGGGCGGTTACTAGCCTTCCCCTTACGCTCTATCTTTCTTTCGTACAATCGGTTATCAATACGGACGGCTATCTCTACGTATTCGGAAAATACGTCGGGCCTGTCCTCCTTAACGAGTTCGTCCTTCACTTCTTCCTTAAGTCCAGCGTAGAACCGGGCTATAAGGGCTTCTTTTCCCCACGGGAGCTTAGTGGAGATTTGTCGGAAGCGCGAGGCATATTCCGAGGCGGACCCTTTCTGGACTAGATGGGCGAGATGGCGTTCTGCCACTCGTTCCTCATCGGGGTCGCCGAAGGCCTCCCGTAGGTTTTCTGCGAAGTTATCGTAATCGCTGAAGATCTGCCGGGTGTCTTTCTTCCTTTCTGCGTGCTCATTATCGAGGTAGTTACGCAGAGTGGGTTCGAACCAGGCCAGTGCGTTATCCTTAAGGAAGGACGCAACGTATACGACCTTACTGGCGTCGTCGGGGAAGCTGGCTTCGTAGAACTTCAGGTGTACGCGTGTCTTGGTTAGGAACCCCTAAAGGGTTCCTAAGCTGCCGTCAAACGGGTCCGGGTTGGGGAACTTCAGGTTAATGTTGCCGAGGGGGGGTCGCTGTTAGATTAGCCCCTTAAGGTGGTCGTTCTCCGTCTGGAGGAGTACTATCATGCGATGGAGGTCCTCAGCCGTTGCGGTCGGGCCGGCAGCGGTAGAGCCGCGGGTTACCTGGGGTGGCTGGGCAGTGCGCTGCGTGGACATGGTGAAGGGGACTGTAGAAGGGTACTGTTTAAGTCTCGGGGTACTTATAAACAGGAGTAGTTAAAGTGTGACGATCAGGGTCTACTAGTATATAAGATACTAGTAGGCTTAATCAACGAGTTTGTATTNTAAAGTGTGACGATCAGGGTCTACTAGTATATAAGATACTAGTAGGCTTAATCAACGAGTTTGTATTCGGGTACGAGTACGGCGAGACTTCTGCTGGGTGATAGGATCCTCTCCTAAGATGGCTGGACTTGGTGCAAGGCTTATTAGGTGAGGTAGACTGGGCTGGGATGGACGGGTCACTAGTGGTGTTACTAATCGGTCTCTCGCTTCAGAAAGGAGATATATTATCAAGTTAACTACGGAAGAGCTAACTAGCTATTCTATTTATCTAGGTAGGGAACGTATGTCCTTTATATACCCGTAGCTCTCCCGTAGTAAGTCCTTTAATATATTGGATATATTTGCTACCTTACTAGCACATATATCACACATATCGCTCGAGGCTATCTCGGATATCCTTGCTATGTTGCTAGCAGGCATATCCAACATAGCACTGCCTGCCGGTGAGGTGTTAGTCACGTGACCACTTGGTCCGTGTTTCCTGTGGCCGTTTCTTCAGGCCAGGCCTGCGGGGCCAGGCCCGCTAGGCTTCTTTGTTCCGTTCTTCCGACTTCGTTGGTCCTGGATGTTCGGTCGTAATAGTAAATTAGATAATTATTATTAAGTTATATAAGTTATTAAGTTAATTTATCTAATTACTAATACTTCTTTATTTTAAGCTTAAGGTGCTCGCTTAATTGTATTTATTATTAGGTGTGCCTTAACAGGCTCGGGAGAGATTTTAAGGATTTCTTTAAGTCAGATTTTAAGTGCAGATTCAGAGATGCTTTATATGGCTATGAGTCATTTTTTAGCTTTCCCTATATAAAAGTAGTTCTTCGGAAAAGGCTTTTCCGGACCGGAAAAGCTTACGCCATACAGAACCTAAGAACGGTGTCGCAGAGTATATGAGAGGAAGAAAAATAAAAAACTGTCTCCTCTTACAGAGCCTTACACCACTGAAAATATAGCGCTCCCAGTACCAGTTTTAACGCTTATAGCATTATAAGGTATAAAGCATTTGTAATTACTTGATTTAGTGGAAATAAGCCCTGTACGGACCTTTGAAACTTTATTCTGTAAAAGTTTTTAATAACTTTAAAGTGTGGTAACTAGCAATTCTTAGCGCATGCGCAAAGTAAAAAACCCTGTAAATATAGGCCTGACGACCTTGTATTTTAAGAAAAGCATCTCTGAATCTACATCTAAAATCTGGCTTAAAGAAATCCTTAAAATCTCTCGCGGGCCTATGAAGACACTTCTAACATTAAATATAATAAAGTACGCATCTTAAGCTTAAATTAAAAAAGTATTAATAAATATATAAGTTAACTTAATAACTTATATAGCTATCTAATAATTATTTAATTTACCTTAATTATAATAAGTATATTAAAGTCTTAATGCTTAGGTTACTAATAAAGGTAATTTATATAGCTCTTAGTAAGTGTAGATCACGTGCCTTGAAGCGTGTTACATAGATATAAAAAAGAGCTATTTAACGATATAAAAAATTACCGAACCTAGTAAGAATTGGCAAAGTAATTTACTAAAAGGTAAATTCCTCACTGTTAAAGTTAGGGGTAAGTGAGGCTTAGCAAGCTTAGGGAGCCTACCCTTGGTCCAATTATTCGAATTTTCAACAGGTTACGTTAGGAGCGTCGTATAAAGGGGTGGCCTGGGTCGAGCGTTTACATACGCGCTATGAAGCGGGCCTTGACTCCCTTGAGAAGGACCCGAGCTAGGGGGATTATTACCTCCTGGTATAATCCCATTATAAACGTTATACGTTACGTTAAGAGGATCGCTTTAAAGGCGCGTTTAATTACCTTATCCGCTTTATCGAGGAGGGGTCCTTATCTGGTGCTTATTAAAAGGCGCTCTCCTATACGCCTTAGCTTATAAGAGCTTACGTATTAAACCTCCGCTCCGTAAAAGAGAGTTAAGAGGACGACGGTAATAACTGCTTTAGGTATTACGGCCGTTAAGGGGCCGTAGCAGGTGTTTATTATACTCTGTAAATGCCTGATAACCTTTTTAACCTTTATCACTTGGTATTATACGTGCGGGCTGAAGCGGAGCTTTTTATTAAAGAATACCCCGAGCTAGCGGAGTGCCGGCTCTATCGTTTAGGGGATTATTTACCTCCTGGCGGTGACGGGAGGGGTGATGGCGTTCCTCGAGCGGGAGAAGTGTATTAGCTCGCTCTTTTCAGGGTCGAACGCGACGCTGTTCTCCTCCCCTTAGCGTAGGATTACTTCGATGTCCTCGGTCGCTTTTATAACGCACGCCTCGGGGGATGGGCCGGTAATATAAAGCCCGATATCGTTTACGTAATAAAAGCGGGCGGGGCTACTGAGCGCGGATATTATATAGAGTATAAAGAGGATTAAGGAGGCGGGGGAGCCTTACGAAAGGCTGTCCGCCGGTTAAAATAACGTTATATTAACGTCTTTTAAGCGTATTATAATCCTCTTATCGGCCGTGAAAGAGCTTACCTACTTAATAATATTAAGGGGCTAGCTTTATTATAAAAGGTAGCGGAGGAGCCGCCGCCGGAGCAATACATCGAACGCTCCCTTAATATCGAGCGTTATTAATAAAGCATATTAGTATTTCTTTAAGGCCTATTCAACCTCGTAGGCGACGTACGCGGTTAAATCAGTTATCAATCGCTTTAGCGCTGCTCCGAAGTGTTAAGGTGTAATTACCCCTTAGGAGCTCGTTACATACGTGAGTCTTTTTACCACGAGCCGCTCGAGCCCTTTACTTAAGTACAAGAGGAGGGCGATTAGCCTAAACGATTTAGCTTATATAAAGTCGGTCTTATTAAGCTTTTTCAGCATTATTACCTTTGCTTTTCAGAACGCCTTTAAGTAGTAGCTGGCTTATAAGTACGCTTAAAAGAGCTTTTATACATATTACCCGATCGTCGGCTAAGCCGCTTTAAATAACTGGATAGTAAAAGAGTTAAGGCTTAATATTATATTATTAAAGTTTATTGTATAAGCTATAACCTTTTAAAGAGTATTCTCGTTATTTTAAAGAAGGGGCGAGCATTAATATGCTTCCGAGCGTATTAACAAGTCCTTTAAAAGGTTGTCGGCCGTTAAGAAGCGCTTAAGTAGGCTATCTCTTAACAGTTCGGCTTTTTACTTTAAGTTTATTACTGCTTTATCGCCTCAAGTGAGTGGTAAGAGTCGGATCGCCGGGCTGAGTTTATACTATTTAATAAATAACCTTATATAAGTCTTTTACGTCTAATACGGTGTTAATAACCTCGGTGTAATATGCCCTTTTAGTTTTCCGTATTATAACGTGAAACGCTAGGGTCGCCTCCGTTATTAAGTTGTGTTTTCTTTTAACTTATACAAGGCGTTACGTTACGCTTTTACACTTGGCGTTTTATTAAGGCTACTTTTAACCGTCCCGCTGAAGGAAATTACAGGTTACTTAATTGAATTAACTAATATAAGATCTTATAATAATAGAAGATAGAGTTATATAAGTTATAACCCGTGGAAAGAGAACTCGTTAATTATGATAAGGGAACCATTAATAAGAAGATTACGCCCCTTTAATTAATTATCAGCGATTATTAAGAGACGATCATGTTAAATATTAAAGATATTAAAGAGTAAAATGTGATATTTAATATCTCTGAGCTTTGAAAGAATAATTTAAGGATAAGTTAAATAATACGTTAAATTTAATAAAGTAACTTAGTTGTAGAGTAAAGTTTCAAAAGAGGACCTTTAAGTCAGTTAAAAAGAATTTAAAGAGTAAGATTATAAGATTAAGAAAATGGAATCGTAATAACGTTTAATTAAACGCGAGTATTAACCTTATAATAAATATCGGGGGAGAAAATCGCGATAATTTATAAGCGGCTCTAATTAGAAATATAAGCAATATTTGTAAAGGATCGACTTATACGAGCACTAATAAAATATTAATAATATTAATAAGTCTTTGTAAAAGAACTTAATACTAGCTTACTTAAGTACGGCTGGTTCGATTACGAAATACCCTTAAAAGAAGGAACTTAATAAAGTTCTATAAGATATAGTGATTTAACTTAATATAAATAAAAGCTCTGGACGATTATCTTTAAGAAAATTTAAAGAAAAAGTATATTAACCCCTTTATATCACCCGTAAGATACCCTGTAGAAAAAATGCACGATACGGCTATAAGCCACCATTGACGCACGATAGGTGTAGTCGGCTACACTTTTTCA
>PYSP01000442.1:0-24167 GCA_003049395.1 Pseudohalonectria lignicola
CCCCGAATAAATAACGATGATTGGCTTGGTGTGATGCGCATGCCTCCTTGTTTACCAGGGTACGTACGCAGGCATGAATGCCCTCACACCATCCATTTGGAGCCAAAATTGACTAGGGCAGTGATCAGTTACCACATTCAATTGCGATATCACATTTTCGCTCGTGAACTTACTCAAGACATCGCAGTGAGAAGGCACGCCTGTAAAAGTTCACAATGATTCTCATCTATGAGGACAAGGGGAAGTAGCTCGGATTCCGGGCTCTCCGCAGAGACAGGCGAAGAGTAGGACACTAGTTGTACAATCTATGATTATATATACCAAAGAGACAAGCGGAGAGGAGGGCTTAGGATAGTCATCAAATGCGTGAGTGAGGCCAGCAGCGCTGTCAGCACATAGATTGCTCGCGAACATCAGTGAGAGCAAGAGAGCGAAGCCGAACGCGCCTGCAAGAGCCATCAGAGTAGGGAGCCGAATAGCGGACTGTGCCAGCGATAGATGTTAGCCGCTGAGTTCTCTCCCTTCTCATAGACGCAATTTCACTAGGCAAGATGAGTCTCCTCGTTGTCCCAGTTGAAGACAGCTGAACGCGCGTCAGTGTAACCTGTTTGGAATGAGGAGGGTATTGTCTCTCGGGGTAGAGTTAGAAGACACTAAGGCAGTCATGGGTTTCTTACCAAGTTCGGATCGCAGGAAAGGAACTGTTCGTCTCTGGTCAGCCAACATTATCCGTATGAGAGTCTTAGAAAATGCTTCTTTATTTTTCTATTTTGTCGTGCTGTATGCCCCCTCCTAGGATGCTATGTCGAAGACCTGCTCGAATCTCAGAAATAGGCCGCACACACGATGGCCCATGTCATTACTTGAGAGCATCTAGGTCTCGTAGGGCACCAATATGACCTTTCTCCCAAACCCGAGGGCCACACCGCCGAGCATTTTGCCATGACCTCGATCTCCTCCCTAGCGGAGGTGAAGTGCCCGACCATGTCCCTATACGTGCAGATCTCGGCGATCAAGTCGCGCGGCAGGAAAGTCCCGTTGGAAGCGCTATTGACGGCGGTGAGAAATCCGTTGTTGCTAGTGAGGCCGTAGGATTTACAGTTCCCCCGTTAGTTCCACCAGTTAGATCCTCATCGACGAGACTCTCACTGATTTGCTAACGCCCCTAGAAGCATTATGTATCAGTCTGCATTTCTGGCAAAAACATGGAGCCCCTGAAGTATTGACTTGAAAACCAATCACGGCATCACGGCGTGCGTGACACCATGAAACTTTGACTAGTGCGGGTTCATTGTTCTCCAGAGAGATCTTTTGCAGGGGTCATGTGAACTTGCCCTTGTCGATACCCAAAAGATCAAAGATGACGCCATAGATCGCGTTCATCATCATAGTGCTTTACTTTCTAATATGTGAAGCTCCTTTTAATATCTCTGCTGATAACGACTGGGGCTGCCATAATTATCTTGCACACTCTGCGAGTCACTCAAGCCGAGGCCAAAGGCAGAACTGATGATAACATCCTGACTAGCGAGATTTGTCAGGATCTGGGGGTAAACTTAATTATACGGCTAGTTGAGCCCAGCTGGAAGACGCCCCAGATCGAGGACATCGACCCCTGTCCCTTTAGAGGTAGCAGCGACCCCAAAGGTCTGATTCTCCATGCGATGTCCAGCGGGGCCTCAGCCTGCTCGGTCGTGCCGAGAGCCAAACGGATCTAGGACTTGGGTTTCAAGGTCCAGAAACAATCTGAGTTGACACAGAACTCTGGGCTCCAGGTTTCAGCCAAGACTGTCACCTATTGTTCAGATCTGCCGATCGAGACTGTGAGACTGAGTCATCAAGTCAATAGCGTCTGCCTTTTGGGTTCCTCTCTCTTTCCAGGACTATGCCTTTCTTCCTCTTTTCTTTTGGTCAAAAACACGCAGGCGACAGTGGAGGGGAGAAACGTTAGGCATCGCAGGCAAATCATCCACAGTATATCACACGCGCCTATTCTTGAGGGCAATGGAGTTGGCTTGTTTCTCTGCTGCTGCAGCTGCATAGAGATCCCAGGGTCCAGCGCCAACTGCGTGATGGCAACGGAGATAAACCTAGGGCCGACTGACGATCCCGGCAGTCCTCGAGGGTCCAGTGCGGAACTAAGCAGCGGACAGGCGAGGTTGATAGTTACCTGTGTTGGCCTGTTCGGGTCTGTTGGGTAGGACCTGCCTGCAATACCTGTCTATGTAATCAGGACATCCGTAGTAATTATGGAAGGCGCTAGGTGGCAAGTGATATATTGAGGTAGGGACAAACTAAGAGTCTCAGGGTCCGTGCTTAACGTGGAAGTTCGAGGTTGTCCCTCCAGCGGATATAGCCTGCAGCTCATCCATTCTACCCATGTAGTGGTTGCTGTGATGGGTAACTACCTGATACCCGTCTGGATCTAAGACCCCTACCTTCCTTCTTTTGATAGGTTATATAAATATATCCGGACGGGCAAAGGGCAACATTGAAATATAGTGACATTTACGCCTCCATAGAATGTGTGTTGGCTGTTGCAGTTGCACTTCATCCCCTTCAGATGCTGTCATTGCCCGGACCCGTGACAGTCGCTGGGAAGGAAAACTAGGCAAATCAGCCAGGGAAAGCGGAATTTTGGATCTTATAGAAGTAGATTTCGAGACAGTGAAGAGAAGCCACAACTAATTAATCAAACTGAAAGAAGCCCTCACATCCCCAAATAATTATCACAAGTGTCTCTAAGGTGTTGGTTCACTCGAGTATTTGCAGCCGGAAACCATCAGCAAAATCATGCCTAGAAGGAAATCTGGAAGCACCCAGGCAGTCCACTGACAGGAGCGGCAGGGTGGTTTCCAGACTTGCGGAGTCGCGGCAAACCTCGCGTTGGCCACGGTCTAAACTCCGTCACCCGCCCAGCACCGAGCAAGCCGTGGAGTTAGGAGATAAGGGAACGGTACCTACAAACCTTCAGGATATATGAGTAACTATGGTGTATAAAATGATCAGTGATAGCAATGCAATGAATTACTGAATATAAGAGGGTTTGAGGAATGAAACTCATTGATATATTGATCAACATTTATTACATCTAAGGCGGTCATATCCCCCCAATAGCCTTTAGCCCACGGCCACAACTAGCCAACCGCTCCTCTATCAACAATGGCAGCAGCCGCAATAGCAGCCCCTGGCTGGCTAGAAGTCAATTCTTTCACGAGCAACCACGGAGACACCTACCCAGCCATCGCCTCCGCTTCCTCGGACCTCACAGGCAGGTCGGTCTTCATCACGGGTGCCTCCAAGGGCATAGGGCGCGCTACGGCAGCCAGCTTCGGTGCCGCAGGGGCGGCAAGCATCGCAATCGCGGCGCGCTCCACGCTGGCCGAGGTCGAGGCTGAGGTCCTGGCGGCGGCGTCTAAGGCAGGACACCCGCCTCCCAAAGTCGTCTGCCTTGAGCTCGACGTCAGCTCGGACGCGGCCGTCAAAGCCGCCGCCGAGGCCGTGGCCGACAAGTTCGGGGGCAGGCTCGACGTCTTGATTAACAACGCGGGCTACTGCGAGAGGTGGGTGCCCATCGCTGAGTCGGACCCGGAGGACTGGTGGCGCTCCTGGGAGGTAAACGTCAAGGGGCCGTACCTCTGCACGCGGTACTTCTTGCCCCTGCTCCTCGCCGCGCCAGCCGGGAGTCCCAAGATGATCATCAACGTCTCCAGCGCGGGCGCGGTCTTCTTCGCCGAGGGCGCGAGCGCATACCAGTCGAACAAGCTGGCGCTCTGTAAGTTCACGCAGCACATCGACTTCGACTACGCCGCCCGTGGCGTCGTCGCCGTCTCCATAAACCCGGGCGCCGTCGCCACTGAGCTGGCCATCAACGGCCTGCCCAAGGCCTTCCACAGCTTTCTGACGGACACCCCCGAGCTGGCCGCCGACACGATGGTCTGGATGGCCGCCAAGAGGCGTGAATGGCTCGCGGGGAGGTTTATCACCGTCACTTGGGACATGGAGGAGCTGGAGGCGAGGAAAGATGAGATTGTGGAGAAGGACCTTCTAAAGTTCAGGGTAGCGATATGAGACTTCCCTTGTAAACCTTGGGGAGAACGGGTAAGGTTTGCAGGAAGTCAATGTTAAGCTAGTTTTCTGCGTTCAAGGTTCAAATCGTAGTGTCAGAGCCCCCCCGTTGGTCTCTCCAGCTTTCGCCAGGGTGTGAAAAGTCAATATCTTGTCACGTACTAGTACTGAGAGAATTTTACTTTCTCTATAGATGCTATAAGTCGAGTAATATAACATGATGTATTAGCACAACAGATACCCAGCATGCGTACTCGGAGGATTATGCAAAGGTTTCAGGGGCCAAAGGCAGAAGAGAGCTATATGCAGACAATAACACAGGCCTCAGCCAACAACTCCGGGACGCCGACGCTTGCCGTCACCACCCAAGTAATCACGAATAATGGACCAGATCCAACCATCCAAATGCGGCAGCGGAGGTGGCTAGGCCTCAACAGGCTCCGCCAAAGAATCGTTCCAGGCCCGCCAGTGCTGGTCAGGCCAACCCCTCACGCACTTGACCTGGGCCGGCGGCTCGAGCTGCCACTCAATCCTCTCCGGCTCGTCCCCGCCCTCGCCCAGCTCGGGCCCAGCGTCGCCGACCCACTTGGACGTGTAGCCCTTTACCTCCTTCGTCTTGCGGCCGTCCTCGTTCGAGTACTCCAGGTTGACGCTGGGGACGACGGCGATCTTGCCGAACCCCCTGTACCAGAAGTCCTTGCACATCAGCGTCGGCTCGCCCATGTAGCACTCGTCCACGGGCGGGTCGGCCAGGGACATGGCGAGACGCAAGCGCACCGGGTCGACCTTGTACCTCGGGTCCGCGACCTGGCTGTCCCAGCCCACGCCCGGGCGGGTCCCCCTCCGGAAGAAGGGCGCCGCTGTCATGACGACGGCGCCGTTCCAGCAGGCGAAGACCTGGAAGGGCCTGTGGGCGGCGAAGCGGCGGCGGGCGACGGCGTCCTCCTCCCGCCAGAACAGGTCCTGAGAGAAGTCCCAGGTCGAGTTCTTGGGCACGTTGAAGTAGGTGTCGCCACTCATGGTGCGCGAGACCCAGACGTCGTAGAAGGTGATCTGCGGTAGGTGCACCCAATCCACGGCGCAGACCATGTCCGCCCCCTGCTGCTTCTTCTGGTGCGCCAGCTCCAGTATGTCCTCCGCGCAGGCGGCCACGTCGTTGAGGAACACGATGTTGGTGTCCTGCGTGAACCGGGCCCTGTCCCGGGACCGAAGGTCCGTCATGGGCGCTAGGGCCAAGTTGCGCAGGATGACGAGTTTCTCGATCCGATCCCCCTTCTCCGTCGTGTTGATAGCGGGGTGTTTGAGGTAGTAGGCCGCGCCGAGCCCTTCCATCTCGGGCCTGAGGGCCACGAATACATCGTAGCTTCCATCGGGGATCCCACCCCCGGCCACAATGGAGAGCGCACAGTATTGGGGCCCAAGGTGTCGGATCGCCTCCACGATGGAGCCTAGGAGGCGTGGTAGGAGGGCGATGCCTTCGTCGCGAAGATCAAGGGCGAAGAGGTAGTGGATCTTGGGTTTCGCGAACAGGCTCATGGATTGCGCCTGTATTTTTAAGTGCTCATAGCGGAGGGGGGACGGGGTCGGGCATTCGAGCTTGTCGATGTGAGTTGCGTTCGGGTCGAGGATCGCGTTCACGTATGACGTGAGGTTGCCCGGCCCCATAATTGGGACTGTGGAAGGCAGGGAAAAGGACGGGAGCGGGCCAGGGTACATCAGCAATCTAGCGCTTCAATTGGCGCCCCTTCGGGCACTTGGAGCCTAGCGAGTCAAGGGAGACAAGAAGACAAGGAGACAAGCGTACCGTGTGGGACATCTTCAACAGTTAAGTTGATCGCAAAGGGACCGGTGTAAGGAGTTAGTTTCGGACCGAGCCGGGGTATCCTAACGGTTCCTGATGTGTGCGACCAATAGAGCGTTCTAATAATCAAAAGAAACGCTACAACCTGGAAGGCTATGAAGATACCCCTCTTAGAAGGGTGAAACCTGGTTAAAATCATGGCGAATCCATCGCGGCCAGAAAAAGGGGGAGAAAGATGATTGAAGAACACGGCGAACGATTGAAACATAAAGGCAGGCGAAATGCCGAGAACAGCATCGCTTCAGGCGAGTGATCAAGGGTCTGCTGCAATGGAGCCAGCCGCCCGCTCATTTCTCACCCGATCAGATCGTGTGTGTGACTGGGGTCTGATGAGGGGAGTGAAGAATGTTGGTTGGGTACCAGCAGGCCGGATGGACTAAATCGGGCGGCAACATTATCAACAGTTCAACACCCCCTGATTCATTGCAGGAGCCGCAAATTCTGGAGCAAATTCTGGCCCAACTTACGACGCTAGCAGCATTGTACGTAATTAACCTAAAAAAAATGTACCTATATACGGATTACAATTGCTTCTATGCGCTCAGTTGCACCTTGAACAATTTCACGCCTCCTTGTGAAGAGCCTCACCCTATCTACAGTTTGTTTTCGTTCCTCCCCGCGTTTGGCGAGCATTTGGGCCTTATCTATGGCTCCGCTAATGCACCTATTATACTTCATAGAAGTCATCCTCTTCTCAGACACAACGCGACGATCATGAGGACGATAGTAAGGAGCCCAATCCCTAACCCAACCCCGATGGCGATCCGATCGCTCTGGCTCAAGCCGCCCTCGATCTGCGGCCCCGGCGTGACGGTGACAACGGGCAACTCGGTCGTCCGCGTCGAGACCTGGCCCTCATTCGGGTCCTGATCGAGGCGTTCGAGCTCCTCCTTGGTAATGTCGTAAACCCGAGACCTCTCGTCCGGCAGGGGAAGAGTCCTCCAAGTCGACTCGCGGGCGACCTTGTTGAGGAGGTGTCTCATGGCTTCCTTGCACCTATGGGCCAAAGTTCCCAGTCAGTTTTTCCCTGACCAACCCGTATCTCATCTTCCCAGGCTCATTATTCTCAGCTCCTCGCTAAACTCAACAGTCTCGGCGTCTTGTCTCGTCCGGGAAGATCCCACATCGTAGCACCATCCAATTGAGCGAATAAAGCTCGAGACGGGTCTCGTACTCGCTTCTCGGCTTGCAGATGGCCTGGTAATCGCTGGTCATAATCCCCTCGTAGCGCTTCCCACCCTCCTCTAGGTTTCAGTGGGATCCGTGAATGCAAGCGGCTGTGATGTCCGCTGAGGGTCCAGTAACATTATGTGAGTACAGTTTCATTGCAGAGTAGCGTGGCCTGGGATTTTGAGACGTTTCGTCTATTGTCCAATTTGGAAACAGAAAAGCAAAATAAAAAATAAAAAACAAGCCTAGGATACTCACCCTCGGCGAGACCCCATGTGCAAGCCGAATCGAAGATACAAAGCTTCTCCAGCCCCTTACTCGAGCCAAGCCTTGGCCTGACGTTCCCCGGCCACAGATCGTTGTGCAGAAGGCACGGAGTCAGGGACGGGTTCTCGGCCTCCAGGCGCCCAAGGTACCGGGGATGACGACGTGGAGGAAGCCCCGCATCAGCCACTGGGACTCCTTGTCGACGCACATTCTGGGGGCATCGGACCTGGGCCTCCCCAAATAGTGATATCAGCTGCCGGGTCCAGGCCCCGCGCCAGGACGGCTGCCGCGCGGAGTTGATGGGCCCGATGTCGGCCAGGTATCCGTTCACGTGGAAGCCGAACCGGCCGTCGGGGGAACAGCCCATGCTCCGAAGGTGCAGGGCCGACACGGCCTCCACCCAGGCGAGGGAGGCGGCCGGTCCCGGTTCCAGGTCCTCCTCCCCCATCTCGACGAACTTGGACATGAAGAAGCGCGCGTCCGGTCGGGACTTGTAGCCCGCGTGGCACATGGGCGCGGGGACGCATTCCGGGATGAAGGAGTGGATCGTCTTCTCCGACTCGTAGGCCGCCTCGACCATCTCGCGGCTGTTGGGGCCGGTTGCAACCTGCAGGTTTGGAGGGCGTAGGATGATGTAAGTGGGGGATCCATGTGTCTTGCGGCCTGAAGTTTGTAATTACAAGATCTAGATTGCCGACCGTAACCCAACCCCCTTGGGATATTAGTATACATACCTTGACAAAAACGAGTTGCCGGGCTCCATCTATAAGCTCGATTAGGATTTTAATCATCTACGTCTAGGAGCTGGGGCCCACGGGAGTCTGTTTTGAGAGCACACGATATCTGGCCGGAAGTGCTGAGGTGTACTAGGTATATCAGACTCGGCCGGCAAATCAAGCGAAACCGACGAGAGAAAATATGGTACCGCATGAAGCTAGTGCTACAGTCACTGTATTCATCCCCGGAGAAAAGGGTGGTAAGCTCTCACCATCGATGATCCCCTGGTCTAATACTAGGTCGGCTCCTGCGCCGTCACCGCTCGGCTCGTTATCGACGTGGCGGTAGGAGCCATGGTGATACCCCACGGTTTAGTTGAAGCTGGTGGGTGATAGGTCATGGAAGCAAACGAGCTTGAACTCAAGTGTTCTTCGGAGTCTAGACATAATCACCGCGTAGTGTTAACGAACTGTGCTGGCGAGAATCTGAAAGGTGAAAACCATTGTAAGAATTTTTCTAGTCTGCGCAAACTTGCGATGAGTTGGAAATTGGATATGACAGCTCAAACCTTCACCCACTCAGTTCCCCAATTGCAGCAAATTGTACAGGAGGCCGCTACTACCCAGTGAGAAACAATGCAGTTTGTTCTGTAGGATAGATAGTGGCACCCTTGCCCGGCGTAGGCAGAATATAATCATATTGGTCACCCTGTGGCATCGACCAATCGCCAAACGCAACAGTGGATCCAACCAGCCCACCAGTCCGGGTGACAGGCCAGTGTGTCTGTGTGGCCATACAGAACCAACAGTAGGTCGGTGTCGTGAGCAAGACTGCCCGCTTCACTGTTCACCGCCCCATACCCCCCTTTGGGTGGAATCGTCCAGTCACTGGTCATCGGATGCTCACGTTGGGATGATCGGGCAAGGGTTTAGTGATCCAACTCTGCCCAGCCGGACTTCGGGCCCGGATACAGGTGGCCGGCTCATTGCCTCTTCCTCTTCCACCCCTCACTCCTCCCAACTCGTTCACTTCCTTGAACAACTTCTGGAAGTCTGCTGTGCCTCCGTGCTATCACATGTTGTCGTCACTTCGAGGTTTGAGATGCTGCGACTGCGCACTTAACTGGGGATGACGGATTGCAGCTTCTATCGGAAGCAAAAGCCGAGTGACTGGGCAACGGAAATCGTGTTGTAATTATCTAATATGCAGCAATGTGAGTCTGACTTGGCGATTGTTTATCGGTCGCCACCTTTCTGGACAGGTAACCGCAAGTGTCCTGAATGCTGAATCATAGCTCTATAATTACTTGATGGTGTTGGGACAGCCATAACATTAAGTTTAAGTCTCCGAGAGGACGGGTTTAAAGGGGGACAAATGAAATATGTAGTCATCATCACATATAGAGGACTGGCGAAACTGGCAAGGCGTAGAGTTTTGCTCTAATTAATTAATTAATCTTAGAATGCGATGCGTTCGACTTTCCGCAATCCGCATTCTGAAGCGAAAAGATTGTTAGAGAGGTAGGTAATTCTCTGTGTCCTGAGTAGTGAGCAATGACAGGAAGGTACCTACCTACCTACCTACCTACCTAGATAGACAGGTTCGAGGTCTGAACTTTGCAAACTTCAAAGAGCCAAGTTTTAGCTTTCTACCTTTCACCGATGCTTCTCTTCATCTTGCTCTGCTTACCTAGGAAGTGCAGGAATAGCGTACTAAACAAGACAGCCTGTTACTCTCACCTGCATCTAACATGGCACTTTTCTTACATTCGGAGACGTTAACCGGTGGCAGTGCACTAATTATAATTGGGGGTTTAGCTCGCAGAAAGCAGCTCACTCCTTGGGCGTACACTAGACTAGTAATTAGCGTGAGCCATCAGCCCATCACGCCACACCACACTAGGAGAGTTGAATCCACGCAGCACGGGCTCGGACTCGAATACATTCAGCCCGGGCTGTCTCAGCCGCAGTGGTCGGCCTTAAGATTCCATCACACCCAGATTATAACGCTCAGGTCAGTGGTAGCTTCGCCTCGACGTTTACTCTCCAGCTGGCAGCTCCCTCACACTTTTATTTTATTTTTAACTCGACATATAAGGCACTTTTCTATTCCCTCAATGCGGATACCTTGTTAATTTGCCCCCCTAGCGCAGGGCCTTCTTGGATGACCTCGAACCTGGGACATCTTCCTCAAGTCAAGCGTCGATCCCACTCTCGAGTTCTCCGGATCCTTTGGCTCCCCCGCATGAGGGAGCTTCCAGGCCAGGTGTCCCAGCACCCGCATTTTTGGTACTGCTATAGCAAGCTTTTCCGGAAGTGGGGAGGCCTTGGGCTGTGGTGGTAAGACCTGGTCTCGAGGTCGTGGGCGGAGATCGGACACCCCTCTCGATTATAAGTGGGCAAGTTGCCGGTGCGGCTCACAGAAATAATGCAAAGAACAGAGATTGTTCTATAGTATCAGAAATCAGGGGGCCTAAGACGATGAGGTTGAGCAGCCAAGCCATCCGCTTAAACAACGAGCCACGGGAGGAACGCCCACTTCGAGATCAAGGTCTAGCGCAATTCCGCCCTGCACTCCTTCACGGTGAGACGAGGAGATACTGAGCTGACTAGTCATAGTTCAAACGAAAGGTTAGAATATTAGGCATGCATATTACGACATTGCTGATTTGAAATCCAAACAAGTTGCCGACAAGCTTCAGTAATTACATTGGGACAAATGAAAATCTCGTCAAGGTCATAAACGAAACATGCCTCAAGTTAGTCCTCACTAATTATTGACTCCATGTTTTCTACCCCGATTGAGGGCAGAAAATGCCTCGCATGGTAATGTGTTTAACCATAACAGTGGGCCGAAGCCAGTCCATCCTAACTGACCTAGGGCCAGATTTCGACGTAACCTCCCCTCATCGTCTACGCTAGACAAACACCCCGTTTCCAGACCGCTTAGACGTCAGGAAGGTCATGACCAGGGCGCCGAGGGCGGCGACAGCGGCGATGAACTGGAAGGCGAAGTCTGCCTGCGTCTGGGTGCACCGGCTCTTCAACTCCGAGTCCACAGCTGCCTCGTTCAGCTCCCGCCCTTCCTGGACGCCACACCAAGGGAAATCAGGGTTACTTGGTAATGTGGTGCAGCCTCCGTTCAGGATCTTGTTCAGGTAGCGATAGCCGCCAGCCACTGCCCCGGTGTCTGTGCAGGAGATTCCCTTCATCGCGACTGCGAGGGCAATACCGCCTGTGGATGTATTAAAGGCCGTGTCAGTGTTTCCGCCGCCCGGAGAGCTGAGCAGCCTGGGCTACTTGGGCTCCTGGAGCCTTGAAGATGGGCCCGCTCAGGGATCAAGAACACCCGGGGATGGTAGAAGAGCCGCACTCACCAGCCAGGAAGAACAGCGCAGCCAGACCGTCCGTCACAAGGGGCACCAGCTGGGGCAGGGAGTCGAAGAACAAGGCGGCAGCACCCACGGCGGCAGCGATGATGCCGAACGCACCCGTGAAGCTGGCAAACGAAGTCTCAGTCGGCGGGCTTCCATATTTCTGGTTCTTCGCGAGCGTGACGGACAGGCCCAGGACGACAGCCGAGGTGAGGAGCTGGATGTGCGAAAGGAATTGTTAGTGTTGCTGTCGCTATGTGGATGGGATGGTGAGCTTGAAACGACGCCGCCACAACGCTTCTGATACGGCCACCCGGTCATGTTGCATAGGTCAATTGAGACTTCAGATGGCGCCTCATATGGAGGCTCCTACGAAGGGATGACGTACCAGGAAACCCCGAAGGCCAAGCCCCACTGCGGCGTGCATTGTGCTTTGGTTGGTGGTTGTGTTGGTGGTGTTTGTTCGGACTTCGAGGATCACTGTCGCGGGTTGTGTTTGCTGATGATGAATGATATAAACGGGATATCTTGGGTTCTTGGTTGGTTTCTACCACCGTAGATCGCTGAATAACAAATGTCGCAGGAGGAGAAATGAAGGTGACATGGCATTCTACGGGGTGGGCAAAGATTCCTTCTTAATAGAGAGGGGAGGAACGATTGTGACTCTGTGAGACCCAACAGTTTAACACTGGTGGCAGGGGCTCGAAGCCTCGAAGGATCAAATCCAGGGCAGGATCGACCGAAGGAACACGAACTCTGATTGGCTCCTACAGGGTACACCTCCTCAAAACGTACGAGCACATTTCGACAACAGAAAGGGATGCAAAACGGCAGCATCTTTGCGTCCTCCTAGCCTGAAATGCGGCCACACCAGAACCGTGCAACCGTGTAGACAAAACAGGGTGGCAACAGGCAGCCCGGAGGTAGGCCGCGGCAGCGCTATGCTCTTGCGTCTCGCGTGCTTGGAATAAACTAAGGGACATCTCACATCAGTCTCTTGATGTAACACAGTCCCCACTGTGTACCGAACTAGCAGACTTTGGATATTCTGGTACAAACCTACCTACCTAAGGTACGTACCTCAATTTCTGAAAATGGATGGGAATTTATTGGCCATTTAGTTGCAGCCTACGAAAATGGCGGCGGCATCATGCTTGTTCGGTAGGTTGGTTGATTGGTAGGCTGGTTGATTGGTGGGTTGGTTGGTTGGTTGGTTGGTTGGTTGGTTGATTGGTTGGTGCTTGCTACAGTGCATTTCGAGGTGGCATCTTGCTGCGGGCACTTTAGACGCGTGACTCACAATGATAATTGGCTGCAATAACCACTGTTCTGCCTGGGCCTTGTGTGGGGCCCTCTCGCCTGCAAGCGAGGGGAAATGAAATTAGCAGGTTGCAGGCACTACGTAAGACTCATTCGTTTTACCAGAATGCTGTTTGCGAGGACGGAGAAACTCAAAGCGGTACGGATTACGGATACCTAATTACCTTAGGACCTTAGGTAGTAATACGTAGCAGGTAGCACCCAGGTGCTCCGCCTGTAAGGCGGGCCACCAGTACTTACCTAGGCTCAGGCGTCAGTGCGAGTGGTAATTAGTAAGTACATGTGTGGCGCCAGCTGTTTTTGTGCCTTGCACATTCCTCTAATTATGTTCTCCTTGCCCCAACTCTCAAATCTCGACTCTCACTCTTTTTCCTGATGTGCCAATCGGCCTGCGTGGGAGATGTTTGGTAGATAAGGAGATTCTCAATGCTATCAGTGTATCAGTAGAAATCATTATCAACCCTCAGTACTCTCATTCCCCTTCCGCTCACATCGTTACTTCGTCGATCTTTTTGATGGGATCAGCTAAGCCTCTGGTGAGATCTTAGGGGTGGCTGGGCTTGGTGTCCTACCGACCGTCGACCGCCCTTTTAACTCTAAATCCTAGGAGACTGGGTTCTGTAGAAGAAAGGAAGGTTTCAGCCACGGTTTTACGAATTCTTAGCACCCAATCCCGTAGACATATCCTGTACGGATCTGTAGGCGCTCCTTATGTTGGGGTAATTGGATGATAGACCGCACTTACGATAATCATCTAATATATCCTGCGTATTTTTGAACTTTGGTCATCTTGTTCGATAGTGCAGTGTCACAGCTTGAATCCCGCTGAGCATTAGAATCCGCTGGACTGTAGGTTGTCCCTAGCGCCATCATATGTAGGCAGCCGAGTTATCAATCCCGGATCAGAGATAGCCTCAACTACATATCTAGATAATTACTATTGAAGACATGATACAAGTTATGATGGCCTACCCTATACCTTTGCAGCTTCCCTGGCCGAGAGGACACCGTTCATACCTCATCCCTATCAACGTACCTAACAATAGATAGTATTTGCAGACTGCAGGGCAATATTGCCCGCTTGAGTATGTCATTGACAGACTGACAAGCACAGGGTCCAGTCCTGGTCCGCACCTGAACTGTGATTCAGAGCGAAGGTTGTTTACAAGTAAGTAACGAGCTGTAGAGGAAGGCAACTTAGTCCTCAGACTCTCAAGAATATAGAAATGCAATTTACACCAAGGCACAGCGGCAAATAACGCATTCAGTTAAGAAAGAGCCCTAGATCCTTAGCGGTATACTATGCCACCTAGGTGATTTACTGGTAGAAGACCACCGACATGAGACTGGTTTGACTCGGGCTTTGTCTGGTCCTGAAGGATAATTATAGGAAACTAGTTGGTTGTCTCAATAGTGGGTAGATCTTCTCGGGAACTCCGTAAGTGATAACCTTGAGATTGCAAGTGTCTTTTCCTTTCCATTGAAATACTGCTTCTTTTCGTATTGCAGGAATGCGGGTTGAGCACGTGAAATCCCCTTATGGGAGATATTCAATTCTTGCCGAGCTTGTAAGGAGGAAGTTACTGCGGTGGATGATATCGGGAGCAGATTTGCTGGACCGTTGGGCCATGATCAGGGAGGGAGAATTCAGAGAGCATATCCTAATCAAACCTAGAAACGAAAGTTTAACGCTTTAAGCTCCGTGAGGTTCGGAAATTCTCCTGCTGATAGACAGCCCTACTAGTGCTTAGTAGGTACTAGTGATATTGAGCTGGCGGTATGAGATTGCGAAGCAAGTTTTTTCTTCCTCAACCGATGAGGGGTCGGTCCATCAGGTAACGGATGGGGCCAGGGCATGGGAAACGCGTAGTAGTCTGATTCTTCATTGTAAAAGCTGATCGACTCCCAATAGAAACTGCAATAAGCGAGTGTTGGACTCTGGGTGGAAACACAATGACATGTATGCTGGCCAGGTCCCAGCGATTCGGTGTTGCACTTTGAGCTGATAGCTACGTACTGGGGGAGGTGCGGGCCAAGAAAGCGTGCTATTGATGTTCTGCGGCCCCTACGTATGGTGAGCGCTTTACAGGATGCATATAGACGATAATTAGTTGGACGCAGTGAGCATTCCATGGAAGAACCCCAGTGAGCGGCTCAGGGGGTTCACGTGATTATCGTCACCGCAGTTTTTGGATTCTATGCGAGTCTGCTTGGTGAATCATGTGGTGCGTCTTATCAAGAGACGCAGAAGGGTGACACAATCTAGCCTATGAAGATCGGGCAATCGCTATGCAATATGGAGTCTTGGAAGAAGCGAGGCCAAGTGTTGTTGACTCCGAGAGTCCGGCACGGGTTTGTCAGAAGGTGCGGGCCGAATGAATCGACCAAGTGCCGGCAGATGCGGAGCCGGCCGGTTCTGGTCTTCTGAGGGCCGCAAGGTTTCTCCTAGGTTTCCGGGCGTTTACGAGTAATGTGACACCTTCGAAGCGGAGTAGGTGACAATATTACTGGGCATGACTGAGGGGAAAACCGGTATCACAAGGATTAGATGAACCCAAAGCAACCATGTCAAAGTCAACAATTTACTTACCTAGTCTCGGCCAAGCCGGCATCTTCCAATGCCTGGAGCCCAAGACTGGATGAGTTCAGGTGCACGCTGTCGGCAAAACTATCACACACAGTCCGCGAGTGGTGATTGTGAATAATCAGGCAAACACGCTGGTGTGAGAAGCTAGACCGTGTGGCCGGGCTGCCTCTTGATTTTAAAACAGCCGCCACTCTCGTTGCATTGGGTTGTCGGTGGCGACCTGAATTTGACCCAATGAGCTTCTCAAGACTTCGTCTGTGTGCGTTGCTTTGTGTTGACCTGCGCCACCTCCAAGGACTTCCCCAAGAAACAAGGGCCACTCCCAGGACTCCCACAGAAACACACGAACCCGCACCCGAAATTATGTGTGACTCGGAACCCAATCAGAGACGGCGGCTGCCTACGCGTTCGCTGTTCACTGAATGTATGCTTAGCGCCGGGCTCGGAGTGGGCGACGTTTAGCCGGGCGCCACTGCATCAGTGATGACTTGAAGCAGGAGGGCGCGATGTGCGCCAAAATGACCCAAAAGGGCCTCAAAGTAAGACATCCATGACGTTCCAACCTCGGGTACCTGGTGAACCCCCTTGAGCACTTGCATACCGTCACTCCCAATCCCCCCTTCCACTGGGGCATCAACAGGCGACGGGACAACGGGCTGGATATTAGAAAGGTAATCCGTGGAGATGACACAAAGCTGCCACCGCTGTCCTGTAGAACCCAAAGAATCGCGACGCAAATCCGACTGCTTCTGGATACAATCTCTCGCTGACATGATACTCATCCACGACATGGAGAAAGCTGACAGCCAGCGGTGGTATTCCGGACCCTCTTGTCATCGGGGACTACTCCGTACAGTAACGGCTTGAATGGTCCTGGGTTAGAGACCGCCATAAAGGGAAGGCAGGTTGGCGGGTTTGCCAGCTACGCTAGTGAATGGAGAATCTTGTATCTGACCGATTCAACTGTTGTCAACGATGGGCATAAAAGAATTGTGGTGCCGCACTGACTGTGATAACAAACACGAATCTTAGCAACCCTTTTAGTGCCCCTGCAGCAGCAGGACTGTCAAACCTTGGGAGTGAAATTTATCAAAGGCGCCTGATCAGGGGTGCTCTGCACTGCCACACCAACCCGACTGGGAAACCCAGGACTACCTACTCAATCTTTAGTTCTTTACCAACAAGCCACGAAGGCATCCAAACCGTCCTGCAGTCCTCGACTTACCAACTCACTTCCGTTGCGACTGGAGGACAATCTTTCCTTCTGTCTTTGTTATTTGACTTAGTTCCAAGTTATTTTTAAATACCCCTGGGAATGACGATTGTTTGATGCCCATCGCGCAGTGAGACAGAGTGGGTGTGGCGTTTAATCTACCACCCTGATCCTGATCTGCCCAAAACCCCCTCCTTCAAGTACCTGGCCCAAGCTCCAGCCCTCCTTCAGTGCGTCACCAGCGCAACATCCTGGTCAGGCCTGAATCCTGTGGTCCTGCGACATCCGACGACAAGGCGTCACCTAAGACCCGAAATCACCTTTTCCGCCAACCCATCCTCGATTTCTCGTCATATTCGCATCATTCGAGATATTTTCTGGGAAGCCGGAGAATAAACATACACGATGGAGACGGGCTATGTGAGAAGGAAAGACACGACGAAGGGCCCTCCCCTTCGAATCTTGTCTCTAGGTATGTTGGCTGGCATGACGGATTTGCACCACCCCGCCTCGTAGTCTGACCAAAGTGGCAGCAACGCTAACGATCAGAACAGATGGAGGAGGAGTACGTGGATACAGTATTTTTATCATTCTCCAGGAGGTGATGCACAAGACCTTCGTCGAGATAGAGGGCCGCGCGCCGCGCCGGTCAGAAATACCCAAGCCTGCCGATCATTTCGACTTGATTGTGGGCACCGGAACGGGCGGCCTGATCGCACTGATGCTTGGCCGCTTGCGACTAGACCTGGAGACTTGCAAGGAACTCTACGTGCGTCTCACGCGGATGGTCTTCCAGACCGACAAGACGATACTGGGTATACCGACGAGGCCGACGCTCTTCAAGGCGTCCCTGCTGGAGCTGGCCATCAAGGAGGCTGTCAGGGAACACACAGTCGATGAGGGAGAGGGGAACGACGGGTCTGAATCTCCCACTGCGAGCCCGATAAGCGCTTCGTCTCGGAATAGGCTGTCCAACTCTGCATATCCGAAGAGACATGCCAGCAATGCGAGTGTGGTCAGCTTCAGCGCGAGGAGCCCCGCCGCCCAAATGGCCCGCCCGGTGTACAATTCGCGGGGCGGTGATCCAGATGCGAGCCTGTACGACGCGAGAGAAAACAGGACAAAAACGCGAGTATTTCCCGGTGCTCCGACTTGGCTGACTTCTTGGTAAAACATCACAACGCCAGCTAACAAGAAGGAACTGACTTCGTCCTCAGTGCCGTCACTGCAATATATAAGGGCACCGCTAAGGGGGGTGAACCTGCCATATTGCGATCGTACGACTCGAGGAAAGAGCCACCGCCCGAGGTCGAGTGCAAGATATGGGAGGCCGGCAGGGCGACGTGTGCGATCGGCCTAGCTTTCAAGCCTATCAAGGTCGGCCAGTCTTGGTTCCATGATGATGGTGCGGGGACGTTCAATCCGGGTATCCAGACCCTGGACGAGGCTGTCGTCAACGAGTGGCCCGGCCGCGAGGTGGGCGTTTTTCTTAGCATCGGCACGGGCAAGCGGCCCAGGACAAGCGATGCAAACACAACCTTGTGGTATGAGGGCTTTCTTGGCGAGTTTGCCGAGGCGAGGAAGAGGCTGATCGCGAAGATCGAGGGCTGCGAGACGATTCACCAGTACATGAAGAAGGAGCACCTCGTCAAGCGGGGCGTCAACATCGAGAACTACTACAGGTTGAACGTGGAGATCGGCGTCGGGGAATTCGGGATGAACGAATGGCATCGGCTTGCCGAGATCAGCACCGGGACTCGACAGTATCTGCGCAGGCCGGAGGAGAGCCACATGGTGCAGAGTGCTGCCGCGAAGATGGCCAAGATCTACCGGGCGAAGCAGCGATGGGAACGCATGGGCACGGTCCCCGAGCTCGTCCAGACGATGCCAGACGTCTCTGAGACGCTTGCTGTTGAACTTCCCGGTGATATGCCGACCTTCCCAGCCAACTACGGAAACCTGTCCAGCACACCGCCGAGCCGACAGTCCTACGAGTCGGGGGCGGACAGCCTCCACATTCCGCTCACTTCCTCGACGCCTCCGAGAGTCTCAACTGAGCGCCCGATGCCGCCGCTTCCCCCTCCGTCTGGCGCCGTGCATGGCATCGGGCCTGCTCCGACATCCCGACCTGGCGGGGGAACACCCCCAAGACAAGTCTCGCACCCGCCCGGTGGTAGTCCTTCCAGCAGTGGAGCACCTCAGGCATCCATCGGAACCTTGGACGAAGACCGTCTAGTCGTGAATGCTCCGACACCGGCGCAATGGAGGAACGCCTCGGGACAGGACAAGATTGCCATCGTGAGCTCCGACGACCAACCCCGGCGTCAGGAGCCTATCATCAACAGGCAGGGCAACCAGCAGCACGGCCACCGCATCGAACCGCCGCCCCTGCCACCCAAGACCCCTCTGCCAGAGCAGCAGCTTGGAGGCAACAGGCGTCCCGCTGCTCCGATGCTGCCGTACCCTACCGACGACGAACCGCCCCCCGTGGTTAACATGGCTCGCAAGCCTGATTATCGCGGCAGATGAAGAGGCAAGGAATGAAAGGGAACAGGACGAAGAAGCAATGCGCGATGAAGATCTACATGGGATACAAACAAGGGCAATGGACACTAATATGATGAGAACCCGACAACATGAAGGCGTTGACGGCTTTCCTCATTTTCGAACTGATCTGTTTTCGGTAGGTATGGTCTTGTGTTTCTACGTATACCAATTATAGCAGCCCGTTTCCTAGGGTTTCCCCCTTTTCTTTCTTTGACTTTCATGTCCCGTTGGAAGAAACCAAGTTTCCTGTCAGCCCGCTCGATATCCCAATCTACTAGTTTCCACCTTTCGAATTTAAAAGAGTTGTCTGCTCCTTATTGTGACTCGTACAACTCAACGTATTCCAATCGTAAGTATCTTGCCGGGTCGTGTGGGAATCAATGAGGTTTGATGTTGGGCAGGAGCCTGGCGTGAAATCGAATAGTCCAGACGTGACAGGAAACGACGGGAGGATGGAAGTGAGCGTGGGGGATTCTACGTCACTGGGAACATGAGACCCACTGGACATACCCGGGGGTCAGCAAGGCGGCACACTGTCCCGCCAATTTCATTCTTGATCCGACGTCCAACCATCAAGAGACACGACCATCTAACCGACAGACAGCAACGGTTTCGTGGTGGCTCTGGAATAACCCGTATTCCGTTGGAGCTTCCGACACTGCCCGACGCTGTCTAGCGTTGTCTATCTATGGAAGAACGCCCATGGCGGTGAACCCTTCTTTCTCGGCGGGTTCAGCTCCTTCAGCCCAGCAGCCCGTGCCTCATCGGGGATGAACCAGACTTGGACTCATCTTTCGCATAATCGCTGGTTTACCGTCCAGTCCACAGCAAGGCAGGCGATGCAATCCTTTGCCGAGCGTTTGAAAACAAAAAGAAACGGCTTAGAGCTACCGGGGAATTTGCGGTGCGGAGTAGGACTCTCCCCCAACTCAATCTCCAATGTTGCCTGGCGTCAGATCCCTTACAGGGCGGACTCCACCGAACAGGAAGGTCATGGTCCTGGGCAGGGACACCCACCTGGACATATCTGGATCTACTGCGTACATTTTCAGCTTCCCGCCCCAACGGCGTGACATTCAACCCGTTTCATATCATTTTCTCCCCGGTCACTGCCCGGAAACCGCAGCTCGATGTCGGGCCAGCTGATGCAAGGGGTCAACAAGGTACACGGGGTGGACTAAACGCGCTGAACCGGCTAACCGACGCCACAATCTCCCTGCCCTTCCTTCTCAGCCAAACAGACACCGCAGACCAGAGAGTCTCAGGATAGCATAGGTTGCAAGCCACCCCGCCATGATTCGACGGCCAGCCAAGGCATCCCAGGACTGGATACGGAGTTAGTCTTCAACACATGCATCGATGGAGTCATATCGATCGGGACGGAGTCAATGTTCGTCCTTCTGCCGAGTGCATCGTAAGAAGTTTTGGGACCCGCAGATGCCTAGTACGCACATCGAGAATGCAATGCTCACCTACCTATGGACCTCTCGGATTCGAACCAAAAGGATACAGCGAAAGGTTGGCGGCGACATAGACTGCAGGTCCTCCCACCACCCAAACAGGCAACCGTCCACCTCCTACACAGTACATGATGGATCATAGGTGCAGACAGCCTTGACTACAAGTGTGGTCAAGGACTGCAGGGAAGCCACATGGCAGTCCTGCCCATATGTCTCAGTGCCGACGCCGCGATCTGGCCACTCAGGACCGCCCCCGCGGTTTTTGGGACAGCATCAGCTAGCGGCACCGCCCTGTCCGAGATGGGGACTGGGTACTGAAGGTCGGGAAGCCCCAGCGAATCAGCTGCGCAGGACTACATATTCGGGCAGGATGGCGAGGGTTAGCAAAGGGTGCAAGGCATGTCCTGCTCTCGATTTCCATCCCCTGCGTCAGTCTGCAGTCTCCTGCTCCTGCTTTTTGTTACGATGGAATATGAAATCTATATCAGGCCGGTGGGAGCCCTCCTTCTTGTGCCCCCATCTTTTGCATCTCAAGTCGGGAGCTCTCTCTCTCTTTCGTTTTGTTTTTGTTGGGTTTTAGTCTTTCCTCCCTCGTTTGAGAAAGAAGTCTTTGACTAGTCTGAGAGGATCAACGCACCGTCCCCTCTTCTTCTTGGCACGCTTTCCTTCTTCCAGGAACGGCTTTGGAAGGCCAGCTCATCGCAAAGATCCGGGCTTGTCGCTTGTCCCTTTCGACAGGGAACTGGCCAACACCTTTTTTCTTTTTCTTTCCCGTACCAAAATCTTTCTGAGACGAGCCCTTCCGGCATTCTCGCTTCCAAATTGCTCGGATTGGCCATAAGGCGGCGCAGGCCGTTGGAGACAGTTTGCGCTAAACCCAAAGCAGGCTATTTCCGACATCCTGCAGCTCGACCTTCCAGCCCTAGCCCAGGGTCACAGCTAGCCCTACGAAAGGACCCAAAGCCAGACTGGCGGGTCTACGGATCAGTGACTACCTGCCTATTGCTAGTGGCTACTGGATGGATGCTGGCATCTACCATATGCGCTGGCGTCCCCCCGAAAGCCCTCTTTAATACAGAGAGCAGACCCTGTGGCCCAGCCCTGGAGCTCGATGCGTCGAATGCCCACCCGCCTTATACAAGGTTTGAGATCTCCGACCTGGAAGGCTGTTGCTGGCCGTCACTTTGGAGCGCCATGCAGATACGGGGATCACGGCCCTCACGTGCGGAGAGAAGTACGACGTCCTGCAGCGAATGCCGCAGGAGGAAACAACGGGTATGTATTTTATTCTTAACGTTTCGGGCGGCCTGCGTCTGGGTATTTTTATGTTTTTTTTATGGGAGGGTGGTCTGGTGGTGGTGGCGGCGCCTCCGTCTTGGTGTCACCCCATTGGGTCTTCTTGATTTTGATAGGTCGGGTCACGGCACAGACACAACCAGCAGCCACAGCGCAGTCACTCTTACAATCTGCTCGATCGTTTTCCTCTCCTTTCCCTTCTGGGTTGTCTTCTTTTCTAACGAGCCTTACTCGCTATTATCAAGTGCGACCAAGGCCAGCCTTGCTCGAACTGTGTGAGAAGATTTCCTCAACCTGTGTGCGAGTACAGGCCAACGCCCAGCAGGTAAGCATGCCACCCCCTCACCCCCTGCAAGTAAAGGGCTGCCTCTTTGAGGATCCCAGAAATCCACACCAATGGGGGGGAACGGACCACAGGCCGCACAGGTGAGCAATGTCTGCCATGACAGACACAAAGCTTCTAACCACATATGGCATCACACAAGTCACAGACCCCCCCGTCCCGCCGACAGTCCTACCTTCGTGGTATCCACCCTTCTCCCATCGCCATCTTTAATTGACCGGGACATTTTTGAATATGCCGGAATCGATCAACCACTCCTTCCCCTCCGACCGGGCCATGTCGAGCACGTTAGTGTCGACCCGGAGCTATTACGGCAGCCGCAGACATTCTGGAGCGGAGACCGGCCATGTTCGGGCCTAGGTGCCGGCGACCTTATTCGCTGGTCCGGTATCGACATCTTGACGCAGTTCCCAGGTCCTTCATCCTGGGAGGCCCTGCCTTGGATGAACGTGGGGGCATCCGGGGGTGGTACGCCCCTAGAAGGGCTGGGGCTCTACTCGCCCTTGTGCCACGAAGGCTGTGAGGTCCATCAGCTGGACCTAGCACACGACTGGGCACGGCAGTCCGTCACGAACCGGTTCATCCCCGCGGATTGGAACCTGGGAAGGACGGAGGAGCTCGTCTCGTGGCTACTGACGCTTGATGCAAGCGCGAGGACTAACAGCCCTGGCCCGAGAGATCACACCCTCCCCGAGGGCCAGGCACTACTGGGCTCCATTCCTATGTCTGCAACGAGGCAAAACAGCGAGCTGTTGGCAATATGTACGTCATACTCACCTCCCCAATTACCTACCCATTTGCTATTTCTTCCTGGGTTGCTCTTTCCTACCACATATCCCATTAAGGGGTTACCATGGCTGACACATTTTCGTGTTTTTGTGCCCCGTCCCCCCTGTCTCTTAGTTGCCAAGCAAATATCCCGCTTCAAGTGCTACTCGGATGGCATCACAGACGCCAACGGCAGCCCCAGCATCAAGTTCTACGTTCCATTTTGCGTCCAGACTCCCCTGCTCGCTCAGGTGGCCACCTATACCGCGTCGTGTTTCCTCACCGAGACTGGCCGCCTGGACGCGACGGTGACGATGGCGCACAAGGGGCTCGCAATCCGAATGCTGAACGAGCTGCTGCGGGGCTCCAAGTCGTCTGCCAGCGACGAGGCCATGACGGCCGTGATACAGCTCATCCTAGACGAGTGGTACTGGGGCGACGTGGACGTGCTGAGGGCGCACCTGAGGGGGCTGCGGGAGATGATAAGGCTCAGGGGCGGTCTGCGGTCGCTCGGCATGAATGGGCTCGTGGCCAAGCTCGCCATTGCGGCGGACGTCGCCATCGCGCTCTCGTTTGAGCTGTCGCCTTTCCTGCCGAGGAGGCAGGAGGGGAAGGAGAAAGAGGGGGACAAGGACAGGGACGGCGCCTGCGAGTCTGCCGAGTTCGACTTCCGAGAGACGAACAGGGTGCCGTTCAGGGTGGCGTACAACACGCCCCTCGTCGCGTCGCTGGCCTCATTTGACCGGTGCGCGGAGGCGCTGGGCCTGCACCCCACCACGGCGAACATGCTGGACGACATGCGGTTCCTCATCTCGAGGGTGCTAGGCATGCCCGACCGGCCATCCGAGACGGAGCTGAGGAAGCTCGGGGCGACGGCCGGCTGGATACTGGGGAGGATCGAGAAGCTCCCTACCGGGTCCCCTTGCGAGAGGCGTCCCGGCGGGGATGAAGGCGGGACGGCTTTTGGGGCCTCCGCCTCGCTCGCTCTTGATGGCAGGGACCGGACGAGCCCCGTCTCGGACGGCGGGAAGAAGAAGTCGCCCTGGCTGAGGCCGGATCACAACCAGCGGGTGACCAAGTCGACCTCGCCGGCCCCGTTTCCTTCTCGCTTCTCGCCCGAGCTGCCGCCGCAGGCCTCATCTTCGTTCGCCGCCCCCCCCTCCTCCTCCTCCTCCTC
>PYSP01000443.1:0-23867 GCA_003049395.1 Pseudohalonectria lignicola
CCACAATTGCTTTCTTTCTTCCTCGTGAGAACTTGATAACTTGATCATGATTGACACTAGCTTGTTGGGAGGCGCCCCTGTGTTGCTTTTTCCCATGCTCTCCAATGGATCTCCCTGCTAATCCCCACCAATCGTGTGGTAGCCGTCCTTTGGGGGAGGGGTATTATGCTTTTCGTTTCCTATTCGTTCCCTTTTTCACTCGCCCTTACGCATGCAAAGGTCCATGTCCGCAGGTCTGACAGCACGCTTTTGGGTGGTGTCTGCCAGGATCGTGGGCCGCTGTTACTCTGTTGGTTACAAATGCGTCACTCGCATTCCTCCGCCCAAAACACCTCGAGGTATCGAGGTATAGAGGTACCGAGGCGTCGAGTGTCTGCTGGAGGTGTACATGTGGATGTGTGGTAGCTCGGTTGTCTCGGGGGGTTCAACAGGGAAGTACCAGGAGATTTGCCGCTTCTCTGGTATGTTCTGCGCTCGGATCTCTTTCTCTCTCCCCCTCTCTCTTTTTCTCCCATCTCGTCTGAGCCTCAGCTCTACTCTGTTGTTATGGTGAACCCCCACCACCATCTCGTCCCCCCTTGCGCCACTCCAGAAACTCACACACCCAGGAGTGAGCTGTGCGTCTTCCTGCCTCCATCTACTCGTAGATCCAAGTTTATTCAGCTGTCTCCCCACTGGATCATACCAACCTTTTCTCGCACTGTCTACCTGTATACTCACGGAGCATTGGGGGGATCGACGTGCATCTTGTCTCCTCATCCGCTCTCCTCATCCCCCCCTGGCCCTTATTTCTTGTGGTAGCGTACCGAGAGAGAGCAGGAGACAAGCAGCCCAACAACCATAATGGGCACTGCTTCAGTGACTGTCTTGACATACCGTATATCATACCCCTTCTGTCCCGTCTTCGGTCATATTCCGCCTCTGAACTTCTTTTTCTCTTCTACTCTGTCCACAGACACGGCTTCTCTACAGAATGTTTGCTCCTTAGTCTTACAAAGATAAAATCATAAAGCCCTATCGAAGAAAGACACGTCTTGACCTCCCTTCAGTCCTCTCTTTCTCTCCGAACCGAAAGGAAAGACCCGTTCTCGGCAGGCTCTACGCTAGCCTAACATCACGACCCGTGCCGATGGGGGATGACCTTTGACGCGCTGTGGTCCGGAGACTTTCGTGTCAGGTGTTACGCACTTCTGAGGTAGACACGTCTGCTACTCATCATCGCCGCAAGTTCATGGATAGTGACCCACGGTTAGCGCCTGGCATGCTCTTTATTACCTAGATTGTCTCTGTTTATCTCAGACTGATCCTTGAGATAACCATAGAATCGAGTCTTCTCCTGCGCGAGATGCCCGTTGTTGGGATCAACTTTTTGGCCTTTACCTGAAGATGTTTCAGGACGTTTATACACGCCCCCAGCTTCTGCCGGCTCTGGAAGCCATTCACATGGAGCTCTTGATGCAGGAGACCCGGGAGAAAACGGGGGTTGACATCCTGAAGGGGCCGATCCCTCAGGGCTTGGTATGTCGCATGCAGGGCATCTTGGACATGTTGCACTATACCTTTCTCTTTGTACTGACTCGGGGTCATGATCCAGCTCATGTGGATCGAGCGCATCGAGAGGTTACCGAAGTGGCCCTCGCAGCAGCAATCCGATGGCGTTGCGGGCTTGCCACGAGGCTGTGATGGCCTCGGGAATGGTGGTGGGAATGACCAGGGCGAAGGCCCTCCAGCGCCACCACCACGCGACACCAAGCAGCCTCGATCTGGCTGTTCGCCGCCTCCCACGCCGCCGGCGTCGCCTTCTGATGGCCCGTCCCCTGGGGACCAAAACTCGCCGGGACAGGCCGCCGCTGGGGGGCCACCAGGGGGCGATGGGCCTCCTGGTGGAAAGCCTCCTTCGGGACCGCCTGGCATGAATGAGCAAGAAGGGGCACAACTAGAAGATGGGCAGGATGCCGAGGAGGAAGACGACAAGGATGGAGAGGGTGGTGATCAATCCGTCTCGAACGACGGCGCCATCAAGCGTCAGACCACCCCTGGCCAAGCTGCTGAGTGCACCGGGGTCAAGCACAGTTCGACATCTGCTTCTGCTTCTGCTTCTATTGCCACTTGCACCTCTGCATCGCCGCTCCACTCGTCTTCCTTTTCGCCAAACCTCGACTCATCGGGAAATTCAACTTGCCCGACGGAGCGCTCCTCGCTACCATCATCGAGCGGCGACGGCAATGCTTTGGTCACCTTTGGCAACCATGTCAACCATATCAACCATTCGCTTGCCGAGGAGGGCAAATCGCACTCCCCGGACAGGAGGATGAGGGTCGGGCTGGCTCCATCCAGACTGCGACCAGCCCCAGGGCCGTCGATCCTCAAGAAGGCGGAGTTCGCTACTGCTACTGAGAACCTGGCCAGACATGGTGCCAAAGAGGATGCAGTCTCGGTCAAGGAGACCAATTGCATCACAATTTCGAACCCGCTGGCGTCGAGCAACAAGGCAGCACTCTCAAGTGCTGGGGCTGGAACTGGGAGCAGCGTTGGTACACCTGATCCTCCGCTATCCCTCATCATCGAGCGGCAGTCGCCTCCGGTATACGCTGCCCTGGGGAACTACTCTCCTGGCCATGGTGGGAATGGCGGCGATGGTGGGAAGGGAGGTCGGGATGGCGGCCATCTTCGCGGCTTCCCCAGCCTCCCAGCGAAAGGCCACCCATCCAGTGCGCCTGCCAGGCTCAAGTCTAATTCTAGGATCCCGCGTCCTACTGGCAATGCCGCTGTCGTCGGAAATTCGAGATGGACCGACGACCAGAACGCGGGCGGCAATATCCCTATCCCGCGGGAGCTGACCATCGGCTTTGGCTTCCTGGAACCGCCCAGGGAGCCGCCCAGGCCGCGAGAGCACGCCGTCGCCTCTTCCCTTCCGGCAAACCCAACAAACCCGATGAGTTACGGAATGCCGACCGTGCGTGTAGCGGCGCTTGCCGAACTAAGAAATGCGGAGTGGGGGGAGCATCCCCGGCCGGCGCCTCCAGCACCGGCTGTGTCGCTGTTAACGATCGGCCTGCAGGCCATACGGGCCAAGGAGGGCCAGCAGGGCCAGCAGAGCCAGCAGAGCCAGCAGGACCGGGAGCGCCAGCAGCACATGGCCGTGCAGACTGTGGCTGCGCGCCCTTCTCTGGCTCCCCCGCGGGTGCCCCAAATTGACCGCCGTGAGTCGTCCAGATACTATTACAACCATTCTCGCTACATGACATCACCCCGGAGTCCTTTGCGGCACGAGATCAGCAGCAGTAGTATCGTTAGCATCAACGACAACAATGAGAACCATGATAACTGTGAGAACAATGGCAACAACAATAAGAAGCCCAACACCAACACCAACATCAACAACAATAAGAAGAAGAATAAGAACAACAACAACGACGACGACGACAACGGCGACGACGACGACGAAAACCGTACCAACACTGTGCTGCTCGTGCCGCCATCGTCGGGTCCTCCTCCTCCTCGTCCTCTACCAATAACCCCTACCCATGTGCGCCATCACCGTAGTCATCAGCACCAACATCATGAGCACCACCACAGCCGCATGACCCAGGGTGACGCAGCCACCACGCTTGGCCAGGGAAGAGCTAACCAGCCACCTCAACCGTCCAGTTCGAGCCGGCCTGGGGCAGACGGATCGTTCCAGGGATCCTTTCCGCTGCGGCGTCTGGATGGGCCCTCTCACCGAGTGGGTTGGGCTCAGCGACCGGCCCTGCGGCCCCCTCGGGCGTTCTATCTCACCCGTGACGCCAGAACGGGAGGCGACGACATTCCGGACGTGGGCGGACCGCCGCTCCTCCTCCTCCAACAGCAACAACAACAACGACAGCAACAGCAACAGCAACAGCAACAGCAGCTCCCGCCGCGGCCCGCCCGCCGGCTCCTCACCACGATCGAGCGAGGGGTCTGGGAGGGCGCCTCCCGGGTCGGGGACCTCTTCGGCAGGTGCCGCTGGCGCCCGGGGCGCTCTCGGCGAGGCGTCTCATCATCGTCGTCATTATCATCATCAGCATCGTCAGCAGCAGCAACAACAACGACAACAGGAGAAGGCGGAGCTGCTTCCCCGTTGCGGTTCGGTGCGCAGCCCGCACAGGATCCCCGACGACGGCGAGGCCAGGAAGCGCCCCGGCCGGTGGAGGGTGTTCCTCGCGCCCGGACCCTCCGCCGCCCGCAACCGCCGCCCAGGCGCTCCGGCGGCGGGGCAGGGGCGGGGGGAACATTCTCTCCTTCAGCGGCAGCAGCAAGCACTGCGGGGGACGAGGCCTGGGACAGGTACTTCTCCGTGCGGAACGACAACGGGCCCCGACAGGGCGACAACAACAACCGCTTCTAGCGGGAAGCCTCGCCTCGCTGGGGCGGGCGCCGCCGTGCCTCTCGTACATGCCGTCGGGCTCGTCGGTAGGGTAGAGCGTGGTGGTGGTGGTGGCGGCGGCGCTGGGCAGCACGAAGGCCGTGGCTCCTCATCCACCACAACGACCACCGCCACCGCCACCGCCACCACTGGCGCACCCCCGCAGCAGCAAGGGGGTGCCGGCCAGGGGGCGGCCGGAGCAGGAGGAGCAGGAGCGCCACCACCACCGCCTCCGCCGCCGCCCAGGGGCCCAACCGAGGCGTGCTCTCGCCCGCGCCGCATCAGGCGGGCGGGGGCCGAGGCAGAGGAGGAGAAGGACGAGGACGAGGACAAGGACGAGATGGAGGACGAGGCGGTGGCGCAACGGCGGCTGGCGCACGCGACGGTGGCGCGACGGCTGGCCGCCGCCGGTCGGCAGCTCGAGCTCGACCAGGCCGAGGCCGACCGGGTGGCGCGGGCGCGGTACGACCGAGAGGACGCGGTGCTGCGGCAGCAGGTCGAGCGGCTACGGGAGCTCAGCATGTGGAAGGTGTGGCGGTGCCCCTCGTGGCCCAAGGACGTCCGCGCCGGGGCCGAGGACCGGACGGGGTCGTGGCGGGAAGAGGACTTTATGCTTTGTGGGAAAGGGTGAGGATCCTTTTGAGGAGATTCTTTTCTTCTTCTTTCTTTATTTATTTCTTCTTCTTTTGGATGGTGTTTGAGCGAGCGAGTGGTTGTGGCTGGACTGCAGCATCCCATCGCACCCCTTTGTTTTGTTGGTGATTTGTATTTTCTTACCCCTTTTTGTCTTTCTCTTCTTCTTGTCTACGCAAAACGTACCGTGCTTATCAGAGGGGTGTCTTCTTTCTTTCCTTGATGTCATTCTCGTTCCTCCCTGCCTGCTTTGCCTTGCTTACCTCTGGACTTGTTATTTCTTGACCTTTTATTTGTTTAACAGTTTCCCTTTTTCTTTCCTTTTCTGGCCGCTTCCCATGCTAACAACGAATTACGAATTGGGGTCGAATTCCCACCATAATCAAGAAAAGGCAGGATGCAGAAAACAACAAAAAATGACAAAAAAAGGAAGGAACACGAAGTCTTGATTGTCTTTTCCTATTTGCTGTTTGGCTGCTCAAGTTTGCACTCTCTTTTCCTCTTTCTTCACTTCTCTGTTACCTACTTTCTCCCAGTTTGATACCACCATACACCGGTGATGAGCCGCTTCGGATGAAGAAGGTCTAGGGGGCGTTTGTTGGGCTACCCAAGGTTACGGGCGGGACAGGGCAGGAAACAAGTCGTTCAGCTGGGAAATGGTGCCTTTGAACACCCCTTTCTCACAACGTTTTGGCTTTCTGTCTGGAAACGAAACGGGTTTGGATAGTGCTAAACCGGTGCTTTGCTGGGCAGGCGATCTCGAGGTTTTCAGGCCTTGAACATTAGTGTTTACGGGTTTGTTGGTAGGTAACTGGGCTTCGGAGTTTTGTCAACTTTTGTGCTATAATAAGAATAACAATGGGACAAGAAATACTTAGATCATCTTGATTACTCGCTAGGTAGTTTGATACGAGACTGAAACGAACAACAACTATCGTACACGCAACCTGAACTTTCCTTGTTTGTTGTCCCCATCCCGCCCAGGTAGTTGGGAGCTCAGATTGAGGGCATGTGGTTTCTGCTCCCTGGGTACCTAGGTACCTAGGTAGCTAGGTAGGTAGGTAGGTAGGTAGGTAGGCAGGTAGGTAGGCACTGGCTGTTTTCTTTAGCTTTGAATCCTTCCCGTCTGAGGTAAGCACCTACCTACATGCAAGTGGCAACACCTGTCAGAGATCTACTGATGTGACCCTCCCTTTACGCGCCCAGTCGGGTTGTTAGTTGGGGAAGTCTGTATCACTCCGGGTAACGCCTCGGGCTGTGAGGAGCGATGTCCGATTGTGAAAATTCTAGGAAAACGCGCACTGTTGTTTCCCGGCCCAGCCGAGTGGTTCTACAAAAGATCAGGTGTGGCCGGTGGGAAATGGAGGTGATTAGGGGAGGTCTTAGGATTGTGGAAGAAAGAGGAGTGTCGGGGGACGGAGAAGGTGATGAAAGAGGTGGGAATGGCGTAGACCCTGAAAATCCGGTCCTACACACCATGCTGGCGTCCTCTTCGACTTGCCCTCCTCTGACACTGGCAGGGACTGGAGAATGGAGGCTTGTTAGCGTAGAAATTATCCCGGGTTCTGACACCTGTTGCGTCGATGAGGCCCTTGGGATTGTCGAGCTATGACAGGTGAAGAAGGAAGATAATGAGGGTGAGGGTGAGTGTGGAAGGTGAGCAATGCATGGAAACGAGGGTGGGATGCAAAGTGCAAAAGCAACGCAATAAAAGATTGCATGTCTTGGTCCAGCTCAGCGCAATGGCCAGCTGAGGACCAATCACCCATAAGGACCAAGAGTTACTGCTCCCTCCGCAGACTCTCAAGCCTCCTGGGTTCCCCTCCCGGATCTTTGGATCGTCGGCGCTCATCACCGGTGGCTGACACTGAGCCAACCAGGCATTCTGTTTAGCGAGATGGCTGGCTGGGATGCATTGTCGTCCTTCTACTCCTCTGACTTTTCTACTTCTTGCACTCAACACTCGAGCAGTCTTGGGAAAGCTGACAGGGGGCTGGAGAGGAAAGAAAACGCGAGTGACGGTAATCGATGAGGTGTTTGCTCAGAATGGTCAAGCCCACCGAGAAGACCGCCAAGGGGCGTATGCATGGTGAGGGATGGAATTTCACTCCGAGCAGTTAGGTAGGTAGGTACCTACTTAGGCAGGGCCCTACGCAGTAGGTATCCTGCCAATGTCAACCCGGTTATTCCTGACGCCTAGCTGGCAGTGGAGCATCTGAGCATTGGAAGTTCAGCTGTTTCATGAATTCATCCATCATGTTTCGGACTCAGCACAAGGCATAGAATGCAAGTACAGTAAATAGACTGTATACCAACTTCCCTCCTCCGGTAGTGTACTACTAGTACTGGAGGTTCAAGGATTTGGAGGCAGGGGTGCAGGTATGCAGAGGGTGCGACGTGACACAACCTACCGTAGTAACAAGGAGAGCAATGATCTGCGCAAGAGCCAGGTCGCTGGGTCTTCTCGACCCCTTCGATCGCCAGACCCTGGCTATCTCACCATGATCGAGAGCTCCGGGACCAATCAGTCCTCTCGACCTGTGCCGGTCTCCCTTGTGGGATTGGATCCGGAGACACAAGTCCCCTCAGTTTCTGCCACACTACCTAGGGACCTAGAACTACCTGCCCCATGGAAGCACGCTCTCCTGTTTTTACGAGAAACTGGCTTGTGCTCCTCTCCAAATCGGGCGAGACCATCAAGTCGTGTCGTTCAGTAAATACCCAAGACGGTTTGACACGGAGCCATGAGAGTTGATGTTTGTGTAGACCGGAGCGGGGATCGACCCTCCTACGCTCCCCACCCCGTGACAATGGCTTGGCTTCAGCTGAACTCTAGCGACAACGGGCAATGGGCCCCGCTCTTGCCCGTGCCGGTCCAAACATGGCACCAGAGCTAGGTATGTTAGTCCGGCACATCACCCATGGAATCCCTTATTTTATTGCACTGCTGGGACCGACTGAGAACTGAATTAGAACTTGCTTGTTTCTTGTGAGAGCGGTATTGAGACTCACTACGGGTTACATTTGAGAGTCGCTTGATTCTTGGCTACTTCTGGTCACCCCCTCCTCCCCTCCTCCCCTGCGCTGCCTGCGGCTACAGGTCGGGCCGTTCGTACTGGTACAAGTGGTACCTGAGATGGTGGTTGGGCGGAGACAAGTACGTGGTCGGGGGGTTCCCTGACTAGGGCATACCCTGGAATCGCAGCCTTTGGCGTAGTTTTTAGCGTCTTGTCCGTGTCCTGACACGGTATACTGGGACTAATTAGTTTGTATTGATGTAATGCCGCCTGGATATGGGCTTTATGATTACGGATAGGATTGCAAGGCTACCAGGTACGCCTTTTCTATCCCACCCTGGTAGACGCCCTCTCAGAGCTCAGCCGGGCTGAGCACACCGCCCCTCTTTTGCAGCGCGCTCGAATGAAAAGTGCCATGATGAAACCAACATATGCTCATCTTTGCTACCAGAGAGCAGACAAGTCTGGGACGCGTCGTGCAGGCTGGGCCAATAGCGGAACGAGACGAGGCGCGTATTCCTTGGCCGCGAATCAATAGCTCCAGCGCCACAAGAGCCACAAAAATGCTAGAAACGGAAAAGATCATCCCCAAACGACCCCTCGCCGACTGTGTAAGCCGTTCCCCCTCACACCTTCCCATATCCTTCCTCCCTGGAGCCAATGTCCACATTCACATCCTGAAAACGCCGAACCGCGTGGCCCCTGGAGGTACTTCATTGCGCCCTCCCATGGCTGCCTTAAGCCCGAGGCCTAGGTATCTGCGTGTGTGCTGCGGAGGAATCACTCCGTCATCCTGCGAGAATATCGGATAGAAGAAAAGAAGAAGAAAAGGTACTCATTATTAGCAAATTGATGTGGTAATGGAAATTCATGTGGCTTCTCCCAGTGGGCTGAATGGAAGGAGGATGCTCTGCAGTGAGGGGCGGGGAAGTACTGCCACACGTTGGGAGATAGTGAACAGAGAGGTATTGGTAGAGATAGGGAGAAAGTAAGAAAGGGAGAGAAAGAGAGAAGAAATAAGGAAGAAAAAAGGCACTCACCCAAAGCCTGGCGCTCGAAAATACAGCATCGCTCTCCCTCTCGATCCTCCCCTTGAGCTCCGGGTCGACCTTCTGCCCGACCGTCTCCATGACGGCGGCGAGCTGCTCCCCGCCCATGACGCCGACCCTAGCGTTGGGCCACATCCAGAGGAACCTAGGCCCGTAGGCCCTGCCGCACATGCCGTAGTTGCCGGCGCCGTAGCTCCCGCCCACGACGACGGTGAGCTTGGGCACGTCGGCGCAGGCCACCGCGGTGACGAGCTTGGCCCCGTGCTTGGCTATCCCTTCCCGCTCCGCCGCGGCGCCCACCATGAAGCCGGATATGTTCTGCAGGAACACCAAGGGGATCCCCCTCTGGGCGCAGAGCTCGATGAAGTGCGCCCCCTTCTGGGCCGACGAGGCGAACAGGATCCCGTCGTTGGCCACCACGCCCACCGCCTGGCCGTGGATCCGCCCGAAGCCCGTCACCAGCGTCGGGCCGTACAACGGCTTGAACTCGGAGAAGAGGGAGCCGTCCAGGACGCGGGCCAGGACCTCGCGGATCGGTAGGGGGTGGCGCAGGTTCGTCGGGGCCAGGCCGAGGAGTTCTTCTGGTGGGTAGAGCGGTTCTTGGTAGGCAGATGATGTGTTTGGTAACGATGACGATGATGATGACGACGGCCAGTTCAGGTTGGCCACGCACCGCCTCGCCAGCACCAGGGCGTGGGCGTCGTCGACGGCCAGGTAGTCGGTCACGCCAGAGACGGACGAGTGCATCTCGCCGCCGCCCAGCTCCTCCGGGCTGACCACCTCGCCCGTGGCCGCCTTGACCAGCGGCGGGCCGGCCAGGAAGATGTGGCCCTGGCCGCCCCCGACGATGATGCTCTCGTCGCTCATGGCTGGCACGTAGGCCCCTCCCGCCGTGCAGGGCCCCATCACCACCGAGATCTGCGGGATCCCCTGCGCCGACATGCGCGCCTGGTTGTAGAATATCCGGCCGAAGTGCTCCCGGTCCGGGAACACGTCCGCCTGGTGCGGCAGGTTCGCGCCGCCCGAGTCGACCAGGTAGATGCACCTGTTGTGATAAATCGGGTTGATGCCCCTGTTAGAATAGAATAGAAGAGGTGAAAGAAAAGAGCCAGCCCACACTCACGGTAGCTTGTTCTCCCTCGCCACCTCCTGCGCCCGGAGGTGCTTCTTCACCGTGATGGGGTAGTAGGTCCCGCCCTTGACGGTGCTGTCGTTGGCGACGATCATGCACGACACGCCCTCGACGAGCCCGACCCCGGTGATGATCCCGCCCGCGGGCACCTCGGCCTCCGCGTAGACCTCGTGGCCGGCCAGCGGCGAGAGCTCCAGGAAGGTGGAGCCCGGGTCGACCAGGGAAGCTACCCGGTCCCGCGGCAGCATCTTGCCCCGCGACAGGTGCTTGCCCTTGGCCTTCTGCGGCCCCCCTCGCTGGGCCCGCCGCGTGAGCTCTTCGAGTCGGCCCATTGCCTTGGACATGTGCTGCGCGTTCTCGACGAACTCGGGCGAGGTCGGGTCGACGCTGCTCTGGAGGCGCGAGACCGCGTCGGCCTGGAACCGCGGGGTGAACGTCGCGACTGTCCGCCGGGGCTGGCTCCAGGAGGACGGGCGGGGGCAGGAAGAAGGGGAGGGCGAGGAGGACGAGGAGGAGCTCGTGAGCGCCACAGCGGCTGCGGCGGCTGCGCTCGGTCGCGACCGTGTCGTCCCCGCGCTCAGTTGGCGCGAGAGCTGGAGGAGCTCCCTTGATCTTGAGAAAGGCATTGTTTCTGTGTTTTCTGGCTGTCGGAATGCGGTGTTCGTCAGCGGCAAGGAAACGCCGTGGCAGATTTTTACGCACGATTGACGATCTCTTCCTCCCGTTGGAGAGATTCCAGGAGACGAGCCCTGTTGAATTGGTCCTTCAGAAACGTGAATGCCGAGGGGTGAAAATGACGTCGGCTCAGTGGTAGGCCGAGGACAGCCGTTAGGAGCCGGTGTAAGCCGTTGTTCCTCGGCTCAAGATTGGTGGGTTCCAGGGCGCAGCTCCCCGCCATAAGGGAAGGAAGCATCTATGACACCTGTGAGGAATTGAAGCCATCTAATGGACAATCCCGAATCAATAGCATTTGCTCCTTGAAGAGACACGATACCATTTCCTAGATCTCTAGGACATGCTCTTTCTTCTTCTTTTTTTTTCAAACAGCGATTACATAACTGTCAGCCGGCCAATTGAAACTGAATTGCCTGGAGTCCCGTCCCCAAGCGAAAACCACGAACAATGGCGAGCTTACGGGCGGCCACTGCCCTTACTCGTCCGACTGCAAGCCACATCTATGCTCTTCGCCCACTAGCCACGGCCTCCCTGCACCTCCAGACGACGGCGACAGCTCCACCCTCAGCGGCGGCTGCTCCATGGGGCAAATCTGCCTCCCGAACAATACGGAGGCGGATGCAGTCGACCGACACGCGGACAAACCCCGACCCGACCATCACGCAGGCGCCGCCGAACAAGCCAGCGCCCAAGAGCAAGCACCCGGCCGGCTTCTCGGCACCGGACCAGGCGGCGCTGGACGAGCTCCGCGCCAGCGTGCAGGAGTTCGCGCGGCGCGAGATCCCCGAGACGCTGGCGGCGCGGGTCGACAAGGAGAACGCCTTCCCCGCGGACATGTGGCCCAAGCTGGGGGCCATGGGCCTCCTGGGCGTCTCGGCCGAGGAGTCGGTGGGCGGCCTGGCCATGGGCTACCAGGCGCACTGCGTCGTGATGGAGGAGCTCTCGCGGGCCTCGGCCTCGGTCGCGCTCAGCTACGCCGCCCACTCGCAGCTGTGCGTCAACCAGCTGCAGCTCAACGGCACCCCGGAGCAGAGGGCCAGGTACATGCCGGCCCTGGTCGCGGGCAACAAGGTGGGCGCGCTGGCCATGAGCGAGAGCGGGGCCGGCTCCGACGTGGTCGGCATGCGGACCAGGGCCTCTCTCGCCCCGGACGGCAAGGGTTACCTCCTCAACGGGAGCAAGATGTGGATCACCAACGGGCCCGACGCCGACGTGATCGTCGTCTACGCCAAGACGGACCCGGAGGCCCGCCCGGCCTCGAGGGGGATCACCGCCTTCATAGTGGAGAGGGGGCCAGGCCTGACCTGCCTCCGCAAGCTGGACAAGATGGGCATGCGGGGCAGCAACACGGGCGAGCTCGTTTTCGAGGACGTGTACGTGCCGCTCGGCAACGTGCTGGGAAGCGTGGGCGGCGGCGTCCGCGTCCTGATGGAGGGGCTCGACCTCGAGCGGCTCGTGCTCAGCGCCGGCCCCTTAGGCATCATGCAGGCGGCGCTCGACGTGGCCCTGCCCTACGCGCACTCGCGCCGGCAGTTCGGCAGGCCCGTGGCCGAGTTCCAGCTCGTCCAGGGCCGCCTGGCCGACATGTACACCAAGCTCCAGGCCTCGAGGTCCTACACGTACGCGACGGCCAGGCGCGTCGACGAGACGGGCGAGGTCCGCACGCAGGACTGCGCCGGCGCCATCCTCTACGCCGCCGAGAGGGCCACCGAGGTCGCGCTCGACTGCATCCAGGTGCTCGGTGGGATGGGTTACACGGAGGAGATGCCAGCCAGTCGGCTGCTTAGGGAGTGAGTTTTTTATATATATATTTTGGTTTTCTTTTCTTTCTTTTTCCTCTTCTTTCTTCCGTCTACTGTCTTCTTCTTCTCGTCTTCTTCTTTCCGCCTTCTTCTTTTGGATCCGATGCCGCTCTCCCGTGGCGCAGCTGCCCCGTGGCGGACGGAGGAGCAGGAAGACCACGACCCTTCATCAGATACCAACCTATCTGCTATAAGCCCATTCCTTCATCATACTTTCTCACGTACCGCCTCTGCTTGCCAGCTCAGGCACGCGCGCCAAACGAACCAGTTGCATGGAACCATGGTTGACTAACTGCCGTCTTCTTTTACCCCGGTCTTAGCGCCAAGCTATATGAGATCGGGGCGGGCACCAGTGAGGTGCGGAGGATGGTCATTGGACGGTACTTCAACAAGGAGTACGGCACGGGCGGCGGGCTTTGAAGCGACCATGGGATCACAAGAAGGTGTGAAGCTCGACTTATCTACCAGCATATCCTAGGGAGGGCACTGTCGGCTACTCTGGTTTGGAATGGTTAGTGGCTTGCCCCTATCGATTCTGGGTCAATACCGGACCTTCCCGAAGCGGGGACCTACCGGGATTGGGCTCCTTGGGGTTGAAGGGAAAGCCCGGGCTGCCGATTCTGGTTCCGGTTACAATGTCGCCTTGGGTAAGGTAGGTCTGTTGGCCGACTGGCCGGACCAGGATGCATCATATTAGGCACTTGAAAGTCCGCCCCACATGTCGATTGATGAACTCCATCGTTTCTTCTCTATGCATCTATCACCTCCGCCCTCCAGCCTGCCTTGTCCGTCTTGTTCGGCCGTTGGTCAGTGATGAGCAGGCGTGCAAATTGGAAGCGAGAACAGCTCGGGATTGGAGCTTGCTCACTATGTGACCGTCCATTGACAGATTCGGAGAGGCCCAGGCTTGCTTGCCTATGCACCTTCGGCGGCGGGCTATGAGGCGGCCTGTATAGCCTGTGCTGTCTGTGTCTTTGATTGCGCGGAAGATGCCCGCGGCCAGCGCGGTCAGGAGCATCCTCTCGCTCGGACGGCATCTACCACCACAAGCAAACATCAGAGGCCAGATGGTCACGTCGGCTCGTATTTTCTTTCGGCAGCCTGCAGGGTGCAGATGATGTGCATCGCCAGAAGGATGGCATTTCTTCTTCTTCTCATTTTGCCAATCTCGCTATTGGTCCTTGGGCACCTCTGCTGCGAGGTGGCATTATATCTACGGAGTACTCCTATTCAGGGTGGCATTTGGAATAACTTGGGCATGGGAGAAATAAGCGGACGGCCGTCACAGCTGTCACCCTCAAGGGATGCACTGCAACTCTTTTCTCCCACGCTCAATGCTACTCACCTTCCTCGGCTGGCTGGCTGCTGCAGATTTGCGGGCGATGTTCTCTTTCTCTTTTTCCTTCTCTTTCCGATTCTTCCACACCCCCCTTTTCTTCTTTTCTTCTTCTTTTTTGCCGTTGCTATTACCGCAGTCCAATATTTTTGGTTTCATCTCGTCTCTCTGTCCCCGACGAAGAGGCTACGGCAGGCCGATCTTGAGGCGACCGTTCCGGGCATATCATCACTTAGAACCCCCTCTACATTTCACTTGAGCCTATCATCTAGCTCGGCTTTTTGTATATTTTTCTTCTTCACATCAGTATGCATCTGCCCCAACCCCATTGATTAGTCGTGGCCAGACAGAGTAGCAGTGGAGAGCGTGCATAATTTGAATGACAGCCCCTTTTTGGGGGTACGTACAAATAAGCCGCCGGTGAGCACTGTACAGTACGTGTAATATGGGTAGGTGCAGTTGACGGCTCAGGGTTTCGCAAGTCCTACACGGGTCCCAATATTCCAAATTGTAAGAAATTACTTACCGACGTGGCAGTGCAGTTTTGGGTGCTCCTTTAGGGTGGCCACACTGGGAGTACGGATAGACAAAAGACAACAAGATTGGTCACCCATACAGTGGCCACACACCAAGTTGCCCTGGACTGCTAGAGACTACAGTAGCCCAGCTAGATAGCGCTTTTATTTGGTTCTGGTCGCTCAGGTTTTAATTTTCCGAAGCCGGGCGTTCTTGTCAAGACTAGTAGTAGCTAGACAATGCGCAGGGATGGTCCTAAAATGTCGGCGTGGGCGGTCCGATATCGACGTTCGATGCCCGATCGTTGAGGGGCTGAAAGTTCATTACCTACCTACCTACCCAGGTACATGTTTACTCCAGCAGTCCAGCTACAGCCTCGCACTCTCCGCTCCGCTCCCCCTTCCCAAAAGCTTTGCTTGCCCTCTCCGACCCTACCAGACACATCATCACTCGGTCAGGCTGTCCCAGTAAACCCCAGACTGCCAGACCAGCGCCAACGTCCCGAATTCCAGATTCCTCGAAGACAAGGTTCGTCGTTTAAAGAAGTTCGAAGAACCCAGAAGAGCCGCAAGTGGGACAACCGGGGTACGGGAAGGTTAGTCTACCCTCATATGTGGCTAATACTCGGGCTGGGGCTCCGGGCTGTAGGCTATGGGCGTGCTCTCGAAATCCCCCCAAAAAAATGCCCGCTCCCTCCTGAAGCCCACTGCAGACCACCCTTGCCCTTGGATTTGCGTCCGCATGCACTACCAAGAATCCCACCAAAGGAGACCCAAGCAGCCGGGGAATCTCTGGAGCAGCTCGTAAACATATCCCATTTGTCGCTCCGTCCCCCCTCCCCTCTAGTATCCTCTTTCTCCTGCCTGCCACTTGATGCCTCCAAAGGCCATGAGAATTTTGCCCCGGGGAAGGGTTCAGGGGTCGGCCTCCTGAGTCGGAGGTTGCAATATCACCCGCGCGGAAATGGGACTGAAGAAGAAAGAAATGATGGCCTAGCGGCGTGGGGATTGGCTACTTGCCCGGCGTTCATCTGGCCGACACAGAGATAGAAGTCAGAGTTGGACCGGAGGATAGATCACAGGTGTGAAGTTACTATGCAAGCGATTATAGTAGCTATCAGCGACTGGTGTGTGGGCTTCTCGTCATTGCTGTCAAGAGGGATACAGCAGAAGATGAGAGAAAGAAGGATGAACAGGACGGGTAGGGTGAGAAGAAGCAGGAGCAGGAGGACGAATGTTGGTAGATGCAGAATGCAGATTGACACGTAAATGCACCTCCACGTGGCACTTGTGACCTGGACAACCCAGTCAAAGCCCGGTTAAGGTCAGTCGAGCCCTGTCAACCAAGTCGTCCCAGAGTCCCATAACCCATAATGATCCACCCAGACAGTCCAGGCCTCTGCCGTGCTTTACTAGTAGGCCGGAAACCGGACGCCATTCCCCGGGGCTGCCGCTTAAGAATCCCGCAGCAAGGGGCCGGATGTGGAACAACGGGATATTTCTCTGCGACACCTGGACTGGTCAGCAAGCGAAAAGGCGAAGACCTCGCAATTGAAACGGCGCAGAGAAGAACAAGTAACAAATTGCGTAGCCAAGTACGTAACATGGAACAAGGAACAAGGCCGACGCGCGCGGGAGGGCGGAGCCGTTGGTGTGTTGACCAGATTCATCCGCATTTGCATGATGTGAGTTCGTGCATGCCGATGATCACTGCAGTATTTGCTGGACAGCAGCTGGTGTACGCAGTAGGGAGGGGTGGGAGTGACTTCAATAGCATTAGCACCTCATTAACCGTCCCCGTTATGATTTGTGGGAAGGCACCTAGGTTAGGTAGGTACGCACGTAGCTATTTCAAATTTGAATAGGTGTCTAGCTTTGACCTCTCTGGTCGGTTGTTGACGACTACGCCGTAGTACTAGTGTAATCCGTACTGCGTATCTTCAAGTGCGACCACAAGTTCACCACACATTGACACCCTGATTCCCAGTCCCCGTAACTAAGCCGAGCCGTCTTCACACATGGAATCTAGAAACTAATTCGCGGTTGATGGTACGTCGGCTGGTAGCTACCTAGCTGGTTATTAGTGACAAACCAGGGAGTGCGGTGGTAGCCTAACGCGACACTGGGACAAGAAAAGAAACCTTGACCGCAAATCATCGTTTCGATTTCCACTGTGCTTGCTTGGCTTCCTGGCTCGGTGTTACTATACCACTGCTCAAGCGTGAACTGCCGCTCTTGACGGAGAAATTTAATACATATCATATATGAAGACGTTTATTATCCAGACTAGAGGGAGGGGAAGGATTTGGGGAATACCTACTTGGTGATATCCAGTCATTCCCCGATGCGGTGCGATTCGAAATCGATGCGGTGCGACCCGGTGTGATGCCATGTCATCTTGGTTAGGAGTGGGTATGCATTGACTTCTTCAGTGGCCGTGCTATCTGGCGCCACAATCCCACTCCACTGTACAGATATCAGTACACCAATCCTTCGAGAAACAGGGCTATCATCCCCCACCTTGCCTACTCCATCTCATCCTTGACCACTCTGATTGCTTCGATTGCAACTCTCCCCAAACACTATCGATTGAGTCTCGACTAGGGGCAAGTTGGAGGATTACGCAGTCATTTAATAACCGCCTGGCGGGTGCCCGATCGCCAGACCCCAAGAATTGCTGGCGGATCGGAGCCAGGTTCAGATGACGGAGACAAGGGGGGACAGGGGACAGAGCGGGCCCTCGTGAATAGTATCGCGGCTCGCCCCAACCCAACAAACTCAAGAACGGCAGGGACGGGAAGAACGGGGCAAGACGGGTCGCCACGGTATGGGCGGATCTCTTTCCAGCTTCCCTGAACCCTCAACGAAACTCTCAAGGTGGACGGTTTGACGGGTGCAATGACATTTCACGATAGCGTAACGTATACTAGCTGTAACATACTCAGGTATTCTGTTGAAGCGAGGACACTAGACAAGGACAGAGAGGAATCCTTCCACTTCCTGCTGAGACATAAGCTTCACCGCTCGGTCAGTCCACTTTCTATGTACGTTCGGTGGACGGGCGAAGTGCGTTCGATGTTCTAATGCTTAACATGCGTAATAGAAGTCAAGACGACTGGAGTCACTGAGCTGGGGCCTGCCGAACCATTTCATTCACCGGGCATGTGCTGCATATACATACCTACAATCTAGTACCTCAGGTATACAAAATATATAAGGCATATTAGAACCCCAGCCTGGCAATCATTGGAGTCGTCCACGTCTAATGGATTCAAAGAGAGTGCTGTATTATTCGTTGAGCGACGGTTCTGAGACACGCTGCGAGATGCCTAACCTAACCTATTACGGTCTACCCGCCAAGTTCCTCCAAGTAATTGCTGACGATTGCTCTGGACGGTTTAACAGCCTGGGCGGTGACGGTGTGCGTCCCTGCGTAGTAGTGGAGCCCCTTAACCCATGGACCGGTGAGTGCCCCTGGCACACCGGGAAGCAAGAAAGAGGCAGTGGAGGTAGTTCGTCCTCAGAACCCGCAAAGTGCTAGGTACCATTGTATCACTCTTCATTTTTTTCTTCATCATTTTCCTGTCTCCGGACCACGCTTCCCAGCACATGTACTTCCGCGAATGTGTGAATTACACGGGAGATATGGCTAATATGCCAAACCTCAACGAATGCTTTTTAATATACGGTCGCCACTGGTCGTGTTCTGTCGACGCCAATGAGGAACGGCATTTCGACGCGAGATGCAACTCTGGATCCAGGGCCGAAGTAGGCTGATTGATTACGCCGTCAGCGCTATCATCGACTCTTTTCCTTGCTTTGTTGATTTGTTTCCTGCTTTTTTTGTGTTTTTTTTGTGTTGTTTTTTTTGGTGTTGTTGTTGTGCTCATGTCACTTCCTGATTCCCCTCCCTTATGAACGGGTGCACCCATGTCACAGCTGAGCATCTGCCCGGACTGTTGGGCTCTTGGACTTTCTCGAAAGGGTAAGAAACATCGGGCAGCCACCAATCTGAGGTTGGACTCTTGCCTGCCGCTGGCGACCTGCCACTTGCTCCTTACTTGCTGCACCCCATCCAAGACCGTCACATCCAACACATCCATTACATCCACCCTGTCCCTGCTCTTCCACCCCTTTGAAATGATGCCTTAAGGGCTGCTAGGGAGGGAATCTCACGTTGAAGTACACATACTTTTCACGTAGGTATCGAGCCACGGCGCAGCCTTCGGGACAGAGAGCATGAGCGCGGGCAGCGAAACGTGCCTGCTATCTTCTTACTGACACCTGCCAAAAAGGGTGCGCAGGGCAAATGGTAAGATGGACGGGAAGCCGGGGTATCACGAGGGGTGATATCAGCGACTTGGGACAACTGGAACTTGCCGCTTTTCCTATGCTACGTATCTGGGTACTCAATCCTGATGGAGAGTTGGAGATGGGGAGGAACGACTACCTCCAGTAGACTAACAACTCACGCTACGGCTACGCTGCCGTAAGTTTTATAAAAGAAGAACCCCGGATCCTCGGCGCCAAATTGTCAACCCACCACATTGGTCGTCCGAAATGGGATGCCCTCTTGCCTCCGCATTTTCATGCTTTATGCTTTCACCTGTTTTCACCTGTTTTCATGCTTTCTTCTTTCTTCGTTCGTCTGGTCTCTCACCTCGAAGCCTTCCCCAAAAGCCCCAAATTCTCCATCCTGGACCTGCCTTGGGCCCGGAAACCGAATCCACTCCCCCATCCATTACCCCCTCCACTCCCACCCCCCCATCTTACTCCCCTACACTACCCACCCTCTGGGTCGAGCTAAACACACTCTACCGAACGGCAACAGGCTGCAGGCCTCGAAAGCACTTACTATTAGCTTAGCACTGCAAGGCTGTCGCCCACTTACCCTCCAGCCCGCCTGTCCACTTTCCCACTTGTTCACTTGCCTGTTCTGACATATTACACACTTCCTCGCTTTCTTTGTACATACTTTATCCACGCACTTGGGACTTAGGTTCCCTGCCTGCCACCTCGTCTGCTCGCCCACTTTCTCGCCCGTGCCTACATCAACCACCTAGGTGGATACATGTACCTGCCTCATCCCAGGATCCTTACAGCACACCGACCTAACCTCAGCTACCTCGTACATAAGGATACCCACTCTCACTGCCCTGAACCTTCCTTGGCTCACCACCCCAGCTCCCTCACCTCACCACCTCCTCACCTGCGTGGAGACCCTCTCTGAGCCTCCTCCCAAAGGAGACTCGAGAAGAGCAAGGAAGCAAGACGCATACGCATACCCATATCAACGCCTGCACCCGCACCCGATATCAGCATCCTAACCGGTACTTGCCCCCCTGCAGGTCAGCAAGCTATACGAGAACCCGGGTACTTTCTATGATTCAACTTCAGACCGACGCTCTCAGACACTGGGGACCTCTTGGCTTCTGGCTTAATCTTGTTTCTTTTCTCGACGAGAGTGGCAAAGGGTGTGGTGGTGGTCACAGAGGTTAACTCCCGGGAATAAGGGACACAAGGCGACTGTCGACAGCTCTGAGCAGACGACGATCCATATCGGCGCGTTCACGATTTAGAAACGGGGATAACGGGGACTAAGCCTTTCAGTAAGTGCCTCGTCTAGCCCTACCTGGTCTATCCGGGACTACTCCTGATCTGAACTTGTTACTCCTCCCCATTCACTCCGAGGCTTATCCAAACCCCCCCCCCTTCCGCCGCAGACATGCCGACCAAGCAGATCCTGGTGAAGCCATGCCAGAACAAGCACGCGGGCATCTCTGTAAACTCGGGCCTGGACATGGACGAGATCGATGAGACCATGTTCTTCAACCCGTCGCAGCAGCAGACGGTGTCATGCGGCACGGCGGCTATCGACCTCAAGCGGGGTCGCATCTTGAGCCTCTTCAACAAGAAGCTCGGCATCGCCCAGCTGCCCAAGGGTCGCAAGCAGATCAACGAGGCCCTCCTAGATGCCGCCCTGCGTGAGACCCTCGAGGAGAGCGGCATCGTGGTCAAGCCCCTGCCGCTCAAGGTCGCGACGCGCTCCTCGGCCCTCCCGGGAACAGAGCCAACAAACGGCCGGTACCGCGGGCCGTTCCCGGACACGGACGTGGTCTCGGACACTCCCAACCACGAGTTCATCGGCGTGGTGCGCTACCCAGACCCCCAGAGCCAAACGGAGAACACGCTCAAGTCGATTTACTGGTTCGCGGCCACCTTCGACCTGGACGACGTCGAGGCCCTGGACGAGCACCAGGAGAAGGACAAGTTCGTCGTCTGCGCCTACAGCATCCAAGACACCCTCGACACCCTCCGCTTCGAGGCCGAGAAGGAGGTCGTCCGCAAGCTCGTTGCAGACCTCACAGCCTCGGGCGTCGAGATCGGCAGCGATTGACAAGACGCTGTCTTTGCTCCAACCCCGAATGAACGGAAGCCCGAAGGAGGGGTCACAGCACTCCAGGGTTGTCATCGCTTGTGGCCACGTTTGTGTGTCAAGGGCCCGAGAGGGAAGGAAGGGTGATCCGGGACTTCATTTTCACGACCAATAATGACTTTTCTTCGCCGTTGCCTATTCCCGTTTCTACTTTTGTCTATATGTCTAGGTCTCTTGCGTTACTTCTCGGCTCTCCGCATGGAATTCAGTGGTGGTGCTTTCTCTTTGGGAATTTTCATGCATCTGCTGAATCCCCTTGGTTTATATTTATTGTTAATCTCTCGTCAGAACCTACTACAACGGCGAATCTGAGATGGGTCGAAATGAAATGGGACACCTGGCGACGGGAAGGAAAATTGGAAGGGGATGAAGAAGTCTCTGCTTTCTCGCCTCGGAGTTAGGGGGAAATGATGGCGTCTCTTGTTTGCTCGGTTACTTGGTCACGTAGTCTTCTTTGGCTCGTCCTCTCCTCCTCATTCTTTAGTACGTATTTTGCCTACAGCTAGCCAGCCTCGGCCGTATCTAGGTATTAAGGCATGCTCTAATATTGTCGTGTCTTCCTCACCCCTCACCACCAACTCTGCCTGCTCGATCTACAATCGCGAGGCCCAAGAGGGAGAGGGACTGCCAAAACTTCTTAATCCCCGTGGCCCTCTGTGATCTGCCTCTCGTTATGCCTTTGCCTGTATGTCGTGTGTCAACCTCCACACCCCCGGTGTTCCTCAGAAAGAACAAACCCCCCAACCTCAACTCCCTCAACGCTATGTTTTCAGTTATGACCACTCATTAAATTGAACATATAGACACCAAAGGTGCGCCTGCAGTTGGGAGGCTGACTGCCAAGACGCTGTCAATGCGAGAGACGAGAGACTTCCATCGCGAGCACTAACCCCCACCCCTTTTTAGGGATCTACGCATTGAACCCATTTGTTTTTCCTCAAGTGGGTTGGGGGCGCGTAGTAGTAGGTACCTCTGAGTCCAGTGAGCGTCCACAGTATACACTTGAACGCATAAACACAGAGCACCCTATTTAGATCCTTGCCCAATAAAGCCATGTTTTTTCTCCTCTTTTGGACGAGTACACTCGAGTCGCGTACGGTTTGAAAAAATCGGGCGAGAACCGGCGAGGGGCTGGCAGGGGGTTCAGGGGTTTAACACCACTGTGCCCAAAGAACAAGTGCACACAAGCATCAGACCGAAAAAAAAACATCAGAGCAGACGGGATGTTGATGCAAGAACCACAACATTCCAACATCTGGTTCAACACGGAAAATGTGACAAGCGTACAGATATCATACGCAGTGGTACGTACTAACCATTCCAGCCAGTCAGAGTCAATCGTAAAATACGCCACTCCTGCAAGACAACGCAGAACATGGTTATCGTGTTGAGTTTGCCATGGATGAAAGTGACAGACACTAAGCAAACATGAGCAGATACAGATACGAGGATGCAGCAGACAAGTCACAAAGGAAGAGGCGAAGAAGATTAGAAAGTGAAGGAAATAGATAAGATTGATTGTGGTATTGGTCTAGACCCAGAATATCAGGCATAATATCTTCGCCACGGAGATGCAGGGAAAGCAAGAACAAATAACGGACAGCATACCTACCGCTCACCACTTACACATGTGCTGCGTACGGTGTACCATGCATAGTACATTGCTCTCTAGTCTAATCCGTACCAAAGACTGGGAACTGTCAGGGGCTGGCCATCCTTCTTCTTGTGTACTCCATACTCAAATGCCCAATCTCCATCGAGAGCCACAAAAGAGAAGTTGACATGGGAACCTAACCAGACAGGACCGAAATTTGGCGAGTGGCGGTCCGGAGTCCGGGGTAGTGGGTTGGACTGTGTGGGAAATGCGGGAGAGCGAAGGAAAGGCGGTTTCCTGGAGTGGTCAGGGCGGCGCTGGGCGAAGGGGGAGGTCAAAAGTCGGGAAACTTTGGGGGATCATGAAGGTTGAGGAATTATATGGTCTGATGGTTTCTTTTCTGCATGACCTTTCCCTCCTCTCTTTGACCTCTATTCCCCCCCAACCACACACCTCAGCTCTACGGCGTGAGCTCAGGTGTACCAAACTGAAACGCCGCTCTTGTTTTTTTTCGTTCCGCCATCCTCTGATTGTCTCTCCAGGGGCATTCCTAGGCTTTTATTTATTATGCGCTTTCATATGTTATGTATCAATCTTCACCGGTCACCGGTCATATGTATTTGTAGGTGACTCTCCCCTCGGCGTGACAGAGAAGGGACGAATCACGATGCCGGTTCAGAGAAACCATCGCGGGATCGGCACACAGGCGAAATTGCATTGACATTGCCAGATACCGGGATCTCTCTTGGTCGAAGTAACACAAGGCTGCATCCTTACCCAAGCCTCCCTATATGTACTCCTTACATTTACACATAACACACCGCTATCAAGGCTTGAAATTGGTGATGACCAAAGGTGATCAGTGATCAGCAATGAATACTACGACGTGCTTGTTAGGTACGGCACCCCAGATAGGCGTCGGCTCAGAACATCAGCCCACTGCGAGCACAGCTCCGCTCTCCTGCAGGCTGCCCCCAAAGCAGAGCTAACAAGCGAGGTGTCTACTGCGTGGGCAAGTTCTCAGGCTAGGGGCAAACGCTGGACAAGTGATCCCTAGAAAAAGAGAGACAAATGCCTGGCGTTCGTTCCCGATGTTCACAGCGAGCAGAAGGCCCGCTGAACCGCTCGCCCGCTGAACTGCTGAACCACTGAATGGCCGAACCTCTGAGGCTGAGGCGAACGGAAGGCCCATCGGCGCTAAGGCTGCACTTATGTTCGCGAAGGCGGTGCTGCTGGACCGTCTGGCCGGATACAGACGGGTAGGATGAATGCTTGCAATACTTGGGGG
>PYSP01000444.1:0-23769 GCA_003049395.1 Pseudohalonectria lignicola
TCACTGTTAAGGTCAGGGGTAAGTAAGGCTTGGCAAGCTTGGCAAGCCTACCCTTGATCCAATTCTTCCATTTTTCAACAGAATCCGATTTGGTTAACGAAGAAGATGTTAGAGGCCGTTAGGCAGTGCTAGGTAGGTGGGTGCTGCCATAAGGTTGGTTGGTGTTGGCCTGTAAACCACTGAATTACAGGTTGTCCGGTTTCATATCTTTGCGCCGACGAAGGGGCAATTGGCTGCCACGACCCCTACGAGCTATTATGGGTAGGTACATAGGTAGGTAGGTACCTAGGCACCTGCTTATAACGCAGCTTGAGAACGAGGGTCCAAGACTGGGCGAGTACATAGTTTTCCAGCGTTCAGACGATCTTATTTCGTCGTATTAATGCTCTTTCTGCCTCTATCGACCCAGTTTCCGTTGCCAGTGAATCTCGAATCCAATTGGGACTAAATATGTAGACTAGGCCGGTAGCTTGGCTGATTGCTGTTTCCCCAATCTTTTCGGTTGCCTTGCAGGCGCTACGCCCGACTTACGGTTACGGCCAGCATATGGCACTGGAGATCTGTGGGGTGCCAGGCGCTAAGGTGGCCGACCCTGCAATTTCAGAGCGCGCACCCTCCCAGCCACTTAGTGACTTACGAAGCCTCGGCGGTGCTACTCCACGATTTTTAGAGATGCGCGGCTGCGTAATACGTGTTGCAGAAACTCGAATTCGGTCGGTCGTCACGCTCGTGGCTTTCATCTCGATATCAGACCTAGTCTTTCTCGCTACTTTATATAAATAAAGGATTTATATAAATAAAGGATATAACTAATGTAAGTTTTAACGCTTAAATTAGCTGAAATTTCATCATTGAGATACCTTACAAGCTAATTAATCATTATAATTAATTAATGGAATGCGCGCCTCGGTCGCCTGGTTGTTGAGAACCGAGTTCCGGCCGTCGTTGACGCCTCGTACGATGCCGACCGCATTGCCCCACGACAGCAGTCGAGCCTTTTCGATGTCAAACTTGACGAGGAAGACCTCCAAGTATTGCTCAAGAGCCTGCACAGCCTTGACGTAAGCGAAGGCGTCGATGCAGGTGTTGAAAAGTCCTGTGAGGGAAATGATCCCAGCGGTGAGGCTGGCGATCTCGGTCATGGTGCGCGACTAATGCCGAGCGCTATCATGAGAGTCGCGTCGAGGATGAAGGATGTTACGGGTAGGCTTGGGCAGTTTAATTTTTGTAATCTTTTTCCTTGGGCGGGGAGGAGGGCCGACTAGCGTTTGCATCGCTCAAGATTTTACTGCAGCAAGAATCGTCAAATGGAAATTCTATTCTGAGCTGCTAAGAGTACAGACCTGGTACCTAGCCACGACTTATCGTAAAATAGTCGATTCGCCTTTCCTCCGTTCTCCCGCCACTTCTCCAACCAGGACCCCAGCGCTATATAAAAACCCATTCGGTGCTTCAACTTGTACCTTTATCAGTCCTGGAGCCCCAAAGATGTACCGAATTGCTGTTGAAACCACCACCTCAACCCTGTCCGGGCTTGCATCGCTGCCCGGGATAGAGGATTGCGGAAAGAAAAGTCCATCCTCCAACAGGTAAAATTGCTGCGAGCCCGTAAATCCCAAGGCCCGGAGGAAGTCCAATACCCGTCGACCCAGAAGCTCAACATCGACGTGATCGCTGTCGTTGTGGCTAAAAACTCCATCCAAATGCCGCTCAGCTTCATGCCATGTTTGGAACCAGTGTTTTGCCCCAGGACTCAACCCACGTCGTGGCTCCATCGAGTACGCAGTAATGTTCTTGAGACACAGTGAGCCATCTTCGCGTCCGATAGTGCCCTCCTGCCTCCCTCCACTGCTGTAAACGGGCACGATCGCAGGAATCTCCAAATGTGGTATCTCCCTCCGCCTTTGGATCGTGATCGGTGCGGGGCACCAATGCCTTACTGGACGGCCGCTGACAACCGCAGTGCCCGGATTTGTGACAGATTCTCGAGGTGCACCGGAGAAGATATAAGAAGAGTCGCCCACTTCGTTGCAGATCTCGATGAAGCGCGCTGCGAGGGCAATGTCGGATCCGTCCGTGGGGCGTCTTGCTACCTTCGTGGTGACCGAGGCGATGCGGGCATGCCAGTAATTCATCATCCTGTCCCTGGCAGGAGCGCGGTGGTCGAGATTCGCCATGGCCTGCAGGGCGTAGCCGCCAGTGTATGACATCCAGTCCCCGCCGAGGGTGATGAATGCGTCGAGCTCAGGGTGTTTTCGCGGCTCGACGAATCTCGAGATGCCTTCGCTGCTCTGTCGAAAGATGGACTGGTGATCCCCCAGAGCGTTGAGAACCCTCCAGATAGGGATTCGCACCTTGGAACTATCGGCGCTCAAGAAGAACACTTCGTTGCTGTTCATGACCTCCTGGTAGGTCCAGAGGCTCTGTATCCATCCGTCGCCTTGCAGCACGTCAAAATTGGCTAGTCCTCTATCCACCAGGTGCTTTGGATGTGGGACATGCTCGAGATCGCGCATCTGTCGCCGAGCGTTCAGATCCGTGATGAGGCTGTCGATAGCGGAATAGGACGCATCCGGCAGAACCACAGCCACCCTTCTAGCCTTGCTATAGATATACCCCATGCTCTCAAGGGTCGCTTGCCTCTCCGAAGAGCTTTCGTTTGGCCGTTCAGGGTCAACCACTGGGATGCAGAAAGCATCAATCCAGCATCCGACACTGGTCGCCGAAAAGCTGTGAACGGCCGCCTCGAGTGCTGGGAGAGTTCGATCTGAGATATCAGGGGAGCCAATCCCCGGACATGGGTTCTGCGATCTTCCCGCTCCCCAGACATATGACACGCACGTGTATGGGGGGACGGCTGTGGAATCGTCATATTGAACGAGGCGCCATCTTTGAGAGGCTGCTTGGATCGAAGGCCCATCATAATCCTCAGGTGCGACCTCGAGCAATCTCAGCCTGAAAAAGTCTAGCATCCGATAATTAATTAATTAGCAAATTTCATCCCCAGCCGTAGGCTGCCACTAGCATCCACGTACTGATATTCGCCATCAGGTTTACGGATTGTTCCGTAAGTCAAGTCCGTGTTAGCCGCGTGCCTTTGCTAATCGTGTTAAGACTGACGGTCTCAGCTAGCTAAAGGTAACACCTCGGGTTCTCAGCTGGCACATCTAGCTGTGTATTTAAGGAACTCTCGGGGAAAGTGTCATGAAAGGGATGACCCTTATGTGACAGCTTGCTGCACCTCTAATCGTATGGCATATTAACACCCTATTAGGCTGCCGATAAATTCTACGAGGGGGTTTTCTTGAATTGAAAACTGTCTAGCGTGATGATGCTGCGATAAGTAAGTTAGTTTACCCCACCCTCCCCAGGAGCGGCATATCAATCGCATCCCTCCTCGGGAGAGGACGGACGTCGAATGGGAAACTGGGCCCATTAGGCCGTGTGATGAATGTTATTTCATCGTCCGTGAGGTCAGCGACCTTCATGGCGCCATTAAAATTGTCGTGGAGGAAAAAGTGTAACGTTTGTCATGCCGAATCGGTTATGTCCGCCGTGTTCCATTGTGTATGGCTGAGTAAAGGCCATACAGCTGACAGGTGAGAGCCTCCAAGCGGGGTGTTAATTATAAGGCGCAACCTCATGAAGTGTGCAGGCCATAGTGAGGTATGACGGAAGAACGGGTATACCATTGCTGTAGCTTAAAGAGTCGCAACCATTAATGTAAGGAGACTTTCGGCAATACCTACCGATGCAGGAGCGCTAGTTCCAAACATAAGGCGGCTAAGAGGTCAGGAGACTAGGCTGGCAGCATAAGTCGCGATAATTAGTATCTCGAATGGGCTGATGGTTTCCGGTCTTTCAGCTCTGGGGTGCTCTAGTCGCGTGGTGTCGGTGGTGAGGCTGAGGCGCCAAGATTGTCATTACTTGTCAAATTGGACCCCCAAATGATCGTCTAGAAACTGTCGAAACCAAAGTCCGGGAGAACGACACTTCCTCAACACCGTCCATTTTTATGCAGCCAACCTATCTACGTATCCAGATTCACAGAAGGACTGAAGCACAGAATGGCACCCATCACTACCCCTGTCTCAGATCTTCCGTCCTCCCTCTATTCCATGGGGCCGAGCGATGAACTTCGGGTTCAGATGATGCATCCCGCGGATGTGTTTACCGTTTTGTTACTCCTTGGTGGTGACGTTGTCGCTACGGCTCTTGCCCAGTTGGCCGGTTGTGGCCTGGCTCCAGTCACTTTCTCCTTTGGTGAGTGTTGTTGATTGATACAGCCAGGCCTGAAGCCAGGATGCGTGTTGCTGAATAAGAAAGGAAGGCTGACCCCTTAAGTTTAGGATGGGTGTCGTACTCTCTATCTGCCCTACTATCTGCAGTTGGGGAGAATCGGCTAATGCCAATGGAGCCTGATTGCAGATGCAAGGTCATCAACGGCAAGAGCGGATACGCGATCGATAATGGAAGCTGGATTCTCGGGAGGATGATGAGAGACTTCAATTACTGGATGAGCCCTGTGACGAAACAAAAATTCAAGGAGGTCTTGGATCAGAGATGGGCCGAGCTACAGACTAAAGACCCCAATGAAGAGAGGCCTTCGAGGGCAGGCCTTGTCGTGACGATTTACAGGCCGAGGACCGACAAGGCGGCAGGCACTCCTCAACGCGACCTTGTTTATTGGAGTGGCGTCCCGATAATGCTCGCACAGCTGGCGATTGCAGCCATCCCGTGCGGCCTGTACGGCGATTGGGCTGTTCTCATGTTGACGTCGGCTGGCATCGGGCTCGCAATTGCCATGAGTCTCCTGCCACAGTGGGGACAGGAGAAATGGTCGTGTCGGCCCTTCTCAAACGACAGCTATATCTTGACAAGGGGCAACGGCTCCCAGCATGCAATTGCCATCATGGCAAACGGCCGAGGCTTGAACATGGAAGACCTTGCCATGGGACGGCACAATCTCGACACATCAACCAACGGCCTGACTCGTGCCGCAATTCTCCTCTTCTCTGCTGGGTGGATTGCTCTGCTTCTATGTGCTGCCGGCCTGCGGGAGAGCACATGGTATCTTCTTGCCATTGGCGGGGTGGGGATTCTACAAAACATCTTCGTTGCAGGCCGTGCCCGACGGCCAGAGAACTTTGGCATCTATCTGCAGTTTGTCGAAGTTATTGGCTACCCGAAAGTTATGAAGACCTTGATCGAGGTCGAGAAGAGCTATCCTGGCTTGGGAAGAAGTATGCTGGACGAGTTCTTCCCGGGAGAGCTAAGGCCTGACGAGCAAAGCACCTGGGAAGAGCTCAAGGGGCGGGAAGGAAGGAACGACACCCGATCCATCGCTGTGTAGAAACTAAGTTATTCTCTAGCTGCTTGCATATCTTGCTCCCATTCCTCTCGCATTTGCCGCGCAAAAGCATCATCAGTCAAGACCTTCCAGCCGACGAGGGCCATCCCCTTGCCACAAGCAACAGCTCGCTCGTAGGAGTCACCGAGCCCCGCAGCGGCTGCGAATGCTAGCGTGTGGTTCGCTTGACCCTTCTCTGTGTTGATTCCGAAGGCGCCGTGGAAGCCAGGGCACTCGTAAGTCACGTCACCCATATCCGTGCTGCCGGCAAGAAAGTCGGGGGGGTCCGCGAAGGCCACGGTGCCTGCAGGCATCGCATCGACGTACGCTCTGCACAAGGCGTGGGACGGTCTCACGTCGGCGTATGAGTTGAGGGGCTCGTAGCTCACGCCGCAGCCGGTTGACAGGGCAGCCCCTTCGAAGCACTTCTTGACGCGCTCCCAGAGTGCCTGCGCGGCAGCCTTGGTGTCGCTACGGACATAGTACTCGACGCATGTGTGTGCCGGCGTCACGTTGGGACGGTCTCCGGCTGCGCGGAAAACACCGTGGATTCGCTCATACGGACGTATCTGCTGTCGCAGCATGGAGATGGCGTTGTAGGACAGGCAGACGGCGTCGAGGGCGTTCACCCCTGTCCAGGGCGCGATGGCTGCGTGGGCTTCGCGGCCTGTGAAGAAGACTTGCACCTTGACATTGGCGAGCATCCGCACGTAGGCCACCTCACGCACCGGGGGGGAGAGGATGTACCCTGGACCAGGGTGGACCATGAGGCTAGCGGATGCATCCTTGTATGCACCTGCAGCGATCAGCTTCAACTTGCCGCCGCCGCCCTCCTCTGCAGGCGTGCCGAGGAGTCGCACCCTTCCAGGCCTTTCCTCCGCTGCGTCCGCCCCTCCTCCCCGTCTGGACTGCTTGAGCCCGGCTGCGACGCCGAGGAAGGCGGCCAGACTGGCGCTGGCAATCAGGTTGTGGCCGCACGCGTGACCGATCCCTGGCAGCGCGTCATACTCGGCATTGAAGATGACAAGGCGACCGCCGGACCCGTACTCGGCTGAGAACGCCGTCTGGACCCCGAACGCGTGAGGCGTGACGTCGAACCCGAGTGACTGCAGGAGCGATACGAAGGCATCGTGTGCTTTGAACTCCTCGTAAGCTAACTCTGGGTTGGCATGGATCTGTTGTGAGGTATCCGTAAACCGTGTCAGCATTCACTTTGGCAGCGAAGAGGGAACCCGGCAGGTCTAGGCCATGAATGGCATGGAGGCGGGGCATTGTGGTACAGTATTTTACAGGGAACCTGTGGACAGTCGAGGCAGAGCGTGGCTCACCGAGTCATTGATGGATCGGATCTCAGCGTTTCGTTGCTTAATCTCCTCCGTGATGACCTTGGTGGCATCGGGCTCTGCTACGGAGGATGGCATATCGATTGATTGGTCGGGTCGGAGGGGTTTCTTTGCTTTTTCCCTGTCAGCTTTTCCGAACAATGCATGTATGGTGGTGTTTGGAGTTGGTATGGATCAATCCGTAGGTACAGCTCTGCGTGAGAGTCCCAAACTGATTGGAAACCCCCACTTATTCCCGCCCCTGTTCCACTGTCCCTGTGGAGAATTGGAGTCCCAGTTCGGGCCAATATTTAGCGGTATCGGCGCACAAATCGCCGGTGGCCGCAAGTCACCTGTACTGCGTATGTCACGAGAGGCAACCTTTTAAGTAAATAGTAGGCCATTTTTAGGCCGTATTTTGGCATGCTTGCATTTCTTTCATACAGGGCGCATCCCGCCTGTTACCCTTTAGTTTGGGTGGACGATCTGGCTCGCCTACATAGCGGGGGTGGAACGGAGTCCGGAGTCTAGACTCTAGTGTGATAGGATATGAGTGGACCGTCGTTTGCCGCCCCGCATCGCAGCAACACGGACGACATACCCGCTGTTATCCCCGGAATGCTAAGAACCCGGAAGGATCCCATACTCCCCGATTGTCGGACAACCGTTGCCGGCCCAGCTTTCCAATGCGTTCGAAAGCAGAAGGATGATCTCCTTCACCACTGATTTGGTTGGTGGGGTTTTCTGACATATGTCCAGGGGGGTCTCCGGCCGCTCAGGAATAAGTGTAATAGAATGGCTGCTGCTCATGTATTTGCTGCTCCCATGGAGAGGTCTCCTTCGTCTAGACTGATGCATTTTCTCTTGATATTAGCATTATTATTACTTCTTGGTCTATTTTATCTGTTCTATCAGACAACCCTTTCTTCGTTCTAGTTTCCCATATCCGACGCAAGGAGGCTGTAGCCCCGAACGGCCACACGCACCTCAGATGCCTAAGCATAAGACGAAGGAGGCATGCAAGCTCACCAGGGAGGGCAGCGATGGCAGGGTCGAAGAGAAGGCCGTGAGGAGCACCAGTGCAGACCGAGTAGTTCTATCTCGGGTTCTCAAATGCTCTTTGAACCACCCTGACGGTGGGACTGGTGCAGATGCGGAGGCTGGGGGAAACTTGGGGATCAATGGATTCCCTATAACCCGAGTCACTACTGGTGCAAGCCAAGGCACAATACCGCCTCCAGATGGAGGTTTGAGAGCATGGTTGGTTTGTGAGTAACATTCTTTGGTCCAAGTATTTGCCCTCTGTTTCTCCGGCAGGTCTGGCACCCCAATCAATCTTATGACTCTCATCCCGGCACAGCCAGATATGGCACCCCAACGAGACGCATTCCATCAATTAATTACCCGACTTTTACTGCAGGCCTGGCCGGACACATAGTGATGGCAAACACTTGGGGCATCATCAACTCGTTTGGCATCTTCCAGGCGTACTACACTGACCTTCTCGGCCTGACTCCGACCGAGATCTCGTGGATCGGCTCGTTGCAGTTCATCCTTGGAAATCTCCTCGGAGTCTTCTCGGGAAGACTGAGTGATGCTGGCCATTTCCGAGTGATCCTTGCTATTGGTTCCGCTCTCTTGACCGTTGGCTTATTTGCCACCTCGTTTTGCACGACATACTGGCAGCTCCTACTTGCCCAGGGTGTCGTGATTGGAACTGCCGCCGGCTTTCTGTACGTGATTGCCGTTCTCTTCCCCTTCCTCTTTCTTTCCTCTCCCTGTCCTCTCGCTTTCCTATTCGCTCCTTCTCATGTAAGCTCAACTGCAGTCTGCGGTAGGAAAACGGACCAGATGTTGGAACACTTTGGTAATTACTGCCTAAGCCCCCGGTTCCCGCTAATTAGGCTTTAAAACAGCTGCTGTCCAATGCTTTCAGTGACGTCGACGTATTTCTCCACGCGTCGGTCCCTCGCTGTTGGGATAGTGACTTGCGGAAACGTCACCGGTGGTCTAATATATCCAGCCCTGGCCCGGCAGCTTTTGCCAACTCTCGGGTTCGGCTGGGCGCTGCGAGTGGTTGCCTTCACGCAATTGGGACTCTCGGTCTTTGTCAACCTGGTGGCGAGAGACAGGATTCGGACGGCAATATCTGGACCCATCCTCAATTTTTCCCTGTTGAGATCAACTGACTTTGTTCTCTTCATTTTCGGGGGCATGCTGGTAAGTTCGCCCTCCCTTCACCTCACAACCACTAGCAGCTGTCTTAGTCTACAGGCCACGGCATTGCGGGGTTGCGGCCGCTGGTGCATGCTAAGCTAGTGACGCAACCCAGAAGCAACCCATTACTAAACCAAGGTACCCCATCGTCCTCATATTCACATCTCCATTCGTACAGGGTCAAGGAGGTAACTACGTCGGCCTCTACTACTTGCCTCAGTTCAGCCGGACTCAGATCACGCCGCCTCTATCTTATCCCAACTCCCTGAATCTCCTCTTGCTCTTCAATGGGGTCAGCTTCTTTGGCCGCATCATCCCTTCCAGGCTGGCCGACACCCTGGGCGCCGTCAACTTGATGATCCCCTCGATGCTCATGACGGGCATCCACTTCTTGGGGTGGATTGGTGTGACTACCCCAGCCGGCGTCTACGCTTGGACAGTGGTATATGGTCTCGTCGGCGGCTCCATGATGGGACTGTATCCTGCGGCCACAATGTCTCTGAGCAAGGATCTGAGGAGTGCTGGCACGCGAATGGGTATGGCCATGGGTTTCAACAGTCTTGCCATCCTGTTGGGGCCTCCGGTTGCTGGCGCCATCATCACAGAGATGGATGGCAGGTACCAGGGGGCTCAGGCCTATGCTGGCTCATTGCTGGTTCTGGCGTCTTGCGTAACTTTGGGTGTGAAGCTGGCAAGGAATCTGGCTATGGGCGAGAAATGGGCGGCTAAGGTGTAGCCCGCAATCAGAACCTTGGGGCTCTAGGATTGTGTGAGTGTCTACAGAGTTATCAAGCTGTTCAAACTTTCTCCTGGGAAATGTGAGGCCTCAATGTGTCAGAGGTCTATCCTTACCCTTTCCCAATCTTAGCCAGCCCAGGAGGACTGAAAATTCCATCATCCCAGGTCGTTGGTGGAACACTGCGAATGCCATAATCGGAAGTCGCGTGATTTTTGCCATTTACAGACGCTCTCCAGTAGGGTGTAATTAGTGAGTGGCAGAGTCGCGAAGCATTGAATTCGGCTGAAGGAACTTCGATTGACGGCTTCCTTCCAAGAGGGGAGGGAGGCTTGGGGTCCGATACGGATGCATTCCAGTTCGCTGGAAGCTGGGCCCGGCTGGCCTTTTTGATATACCTCCCCAGGCACAACTGGATGGGGAAGCAGGTAGGCAGGGGTCGGTCTGCATCCACCACAAGTGCACGCGCTGGGCTTCCCGGAACATGACCTGATCTCTGCAAACATGTGATGTTTCCATGGGCATGGTCCGCAATATTAAGACACTAATTATCCCACAGATTCACCACTCCGGTAAGGCATGGTTCCCCACCGTTCTCACAATTTTCTTGCTGCCAGGGGTGGTTCGATAGAAGTATTCGATGTGCATCTGTTGCGATAGGTTTGATCCCGGTCTCGTAATTATCTAGCTATTTCGTCGGCGTTAAATCCATGAGGCGATCCGCGGATCCAGATTCTTGAACTAATTCCTGCTACAATCCAGTTCAGGTTTGGTGGCTGTCTCTGGGTGGTCCTCGGTCTTCAGATTTCCACCGCGCCGCGGAAAGACGGTGTGTGGCGACTGGCCGGCCAGTGCCCAGCCTGCTAGGTGGTCCCGCCGTCGGACTCGTCATGAGCCCACGTTAGGTCGACATGCCCCGTCTGGGAAGCTCCGCCCGGCAACCGCAGAAACACGGAGTAATTACGGACTCTCCCACAGAGGAGCTCGTCGTCCTGTCGGGTATACCATATCGCCATTAGACAAGACCGCTCACGAGTGGAATGATCAATGGGCCCTTCACGAAATCGCCTCAGAAGAATTCCAGTTTCTGTCTAAGCCATGCCTAATTTGATTGAGTATGGGATATTTACGCGTGCTGAGATGGACGTTTCTGAAATATCAGAACGATGGTATCTCGCCATGTCTGGAGTCCAAGGTCCGGCGGGTGGCCCACCGCGAAGTCGCGAAGTCAAGAAGTCGCGGAGCGGACATCCAGGCTAGAGGCCAAGATACTGCTTCCCAAATGGGATCCGGCCCTCAGCTCTTTCTTCTTTAAACGTGGCGTTGATGCCTCGCAAGTTGGCTCGCCCCCGCCGTGCTCTTGCCCTCTTGGTGAGATCATCGAATGAATAATTAACCCTTCCACTTCCATGAGGAATCGTATCCCCCGCCATTTCGACAGGGGCAGAGACTGCATAGTGCAATGATCCTTTGAACTCCCGAGAGCATTGAGTTACCATCGGCACATCGTTAGTCAACCATCGTCATCATCATTGTCATTCTTTGCTATCAGGTTCGGGTGCAAGCAGATATGGCTATTTGGAGCTCGACGTCGCCCAAGGCCAAGTCGGTCGAGGATGCCCACCAAATCGACCAAGGGCAACACTCGAACCCGTCACAGGGCAAGACGGAGCGAAAAGTAACAGTAGCAGCCGTCTTCCTCGCCATCGTCGCCAGCATAGGCGGCTTCATGTTCGGATACGTCAGGTAACTCTCTGCCCTTCTTTCCTCTAATAAATCTTTCCAATATCGTCCACAGTCCTCGGGTCTGGGTCCGGGTTCAGGTCCAGATCTAACACGTAGATATCAGTATATCCGCCGTTGCGAGCATGTACCGTCGTCTCAGGGCTCTCACACTCGCTGAGCTGACCTAATAACTCTCTTTCAGTGGTCAGATCTCTGGCTTCTTCCTTATGGATGACTACGTCGACCGATTCGGCGATCGAGAAAGGCCTGACCGTTTCAGCGCTGCCCGCCAGGGAACGATCGTCGGCCTCATGTCGGTCGGTTGCCTTGTCGGCAGCTTGATCTCGGGGAAACTCACTGACGTCGTCGGCCGCCGAAGAACCATTTCGGCCGCGTCATTCTTTTCGTGCATCGGAATCGCAATCGAGGTCTCGTCGTCGAGAAACTGGGCCCAGTTCGCAGGGGGGCGGCTGATCAACGGCGTCGGCATTGGTGCTCTCTCGGTTGCGGTGCCCATGTACCAGTCCGAGAGCAGCCCGGCGAACCTGCGTGGCGTCATCATCTCGATGTACCAGCTCTTCGTCACCCTGGGCATCTGGACGGCCGAGATGGTCAACTACGGCACCCACCAAATATCCACCAGCGCCTCATGGCGCATCCCCAACGGCCTGTCGTTTCTATGGGCTGTGATGCTCGGTATCGGCATCCTGTTCCTCCCCGAGAGTCCCCGCTATGACTTCCGTCGCGGCCGTGAAAGCGAGGCTCGGGCCTCCATCTCGATGCTTGCCGGGGTTGAGCCCCACGCGGCGAGCGTCGAGTTGCAGATGAAGGAGATCAGGGCCAAGATGGAGGAGGAAAACCAAGCCGCCCATGTGAAGTGGTACGAGATATTCACAGCCCCACGCATGCTTTACCGCCTGGCGCTCGGTGTCGTCCTCCAGAGTGGACAGCAGCTCACCGGGGCAAACTTCTTCTTCTACTTTGGCACTACCATCTTCAATTCCACCGGCCTTGGCGACAGCTACGTCACCCAAGTCATCCTCGGCTCCGTCAACGTGGCCTGCACATTCATTGGCCTCTACGTCGTGCACAAGTGCGGCCGCAGGCACGCTCTCATCGGTGGTGCCCTGTGGATGATGGTCTGTTTCTTGTAAGTTTAGATTTTGGCGTAGACTTCTGTGGTGCCATGCCCGAGGTCGAATCATGGATGCCCACCTGCTTACACTCCTCCTTTTCCCAATTCCCACCACCCATTCAACTAAGGGTCTATGCTTTCGTCGGCCACTTCGTCCTGGACCCAACCAACCCGGTGAACACGCCAGTGGCAGGTGCTGTCCTCATTGCATTCTCTTGCCTCTTTATTGCAGCCTTCGCTTCCACGTGGGGGCCGTTGGTTTGGGCTGTTGTGGCTGAGCTGTATCCTGCCCGGTATCGCTCGTCAGCCATGGGGATTGCGACAGCATCCAATTGGCTCTGGAACTTCCTCATTTCGTTTTTGTGAGTTGCTGGGTTGCGCCGCCGTAGCAATGAATTGGGAATCCTGACTCCATCCATGGAGCGTCCCTGATCCCTCTAAGTTCCTTCGAGTACTGACGCTTTGAGCATTTGTAGTACTCGATTCATCACCGACGATATCGGCTACCTGTACGGCCTTGTATTTGCTGGCTGCTGCGCCGCGCTTGCTCTGGCTGTCTTCCTCTTTGTCATTGAGTCCAAGGATCGGTCGCTCGAGGAGATTGACACCATGTACAGGCAGGCCGTCAGCCCCATCAAATCAGGAGGTTGGAATCGATCGGACAGCGCTTCGGACGCGAGCAGAAGGGGTGTAAATGGCTCTGTGGCCTAGGAGTACGGGATGAAGGGCTAGGTATGAACGGTACGCCGAGAGTGGGATTGTCACCAAGGTGCAGGGGCCAGCAGTCTGCAGGACAACGGACTACAAAACCAAGGGCGGAAATATGGTTACGTGTGGGAATACTTGCACGTTCGACTGATCCACCAGCGGATGCTTGCATGTTCTCTTAATATAGGTAGTTTGGAGGGGTTTCCCCACCTCCTGTCAACTCTTGGTCTGGCGCTGTAGTCATGTAGTGCTTCCCCATTTGCATGCGTTAGATGCCTTAGCCTTATCGCTCATCCTGTATCAACCAGAAGCCTTCCCAGACTTTGCTAAGGTGATTATCTGGATCCACTGGCCTTCGTGGACCGTCCGTCATGGATATCTGAGAGATCACCGGTTCCTACTAGCGTTGTCAAAGATTGCAAACAATAAAATAACTAAAAGAAGTAGCTTCGCTAGTGTTACGCCAGTCAATAGAGAGATGATTACCTCTGTCTCGGTTAAAGGCAGGGAATATATTCGTAGTAGTTCATATCTAGGGGAATGCTCCTAAGAATCTTCGGACGGATACTGGCCTACAATTGCTACGCTTGTAGGTAACGACACCAGCCGTCTAGTCCCATATCATCTGCCGGGTAAGTGGCCAACCCGCGAAGATTCCCCACTTGCCGTATCATCAGTCTCAGATGCTGCTCATCAAATGTATGATCCCAGGGAGGGTGAGGAGACAGGCCTGGGCTGCAGACTTATGCGTGTTGGATCCCTTCACACCAGACCCATCTGGACCCTCAGGGGACCATCAGAGAGATTGAACATGCAATCAGGTAGGATTCTTCCTGGCTTTGACACCTTGACAGCTTCAACCCCAGTGAAGGATCCAAAGCAAAGAATATTAATACGATAGAGTTTTCAGCTGGGTGCTGGAATGGTGGTCCCATATCCTTCCATGCCAAGAATCCACGAAGGAGTGAGGAAGGTAATGAGCCTTACGCGGGTTATGTTGAAAGGTCCCTGATGGTGTGAGACGCAGTGATCACATTGGCCCGGACATTTCACGGGCTTGGGACGTGTAGGACTGCTGTGCTATCCTGATATCCTCGGATCTTGCCCGGTATTATTTTGTTAAGAATGTCTCTCTCAAACAACAGAGGACGGATAGATGCAACCGCAAAGAGGGGGGAAATGAGGGGGAAATGAATTGAAGACAAGCTGGGAATACCGGGCAACCGCGTTTTTGGAGTTCCACTGCATCTGACGTTCCCCTCACCATTCACAGTCTCAGTGTCGGCAATTATCATTATCGCCAGCTCCTCGATGCTTCCAGTTCATCCCATCCTCCTCGGCAGGAGATCGTACGGACCTTACCTCGACGATTCCCGAAGTAAGGCCGGATCCCATCCGTGACAGAGATGGTCGTGTGCTAGGCTGATGGCATGACGTTGAGCTGTTTACCTACTTCACATCCACTCGATGTCTATAATATTGTGGCGGCCTGCCGGGCGAACTGGCAATCTTATTCTTAGGATTCCGACTGGATGGATGGGTCGAAGGGTGTCTATATGATCAACCAAGGTCCCAGATTTCGGACTCCAGGGCGATACCCGACCTACCGACACTCTTCAACGTTCTCTACGGGTGGCCGAGGACTGCCAACACCCCAATGCCTCGAAGATCGAGCAGGCCGAGCATCAGGTAGAGCTCGAATGATATCAACCTTCCACGCGAGATGGAGATTCCAACCGGCACGCCCGGCTTGCCTAGCCCGTTGCTGCGTCATACTGCAGGTGCTCGGCGGTTCCGGGTTGGATAATTGCCATGAACAAACTAAACACGGTCGGCTCGCAGCGGTCCTAGACGATGTCGGCTTGAATTATGGACTATTGGGCGGGGAAAAGTCAAGAATGCCAGGAGGGTAAGCAGTACGCGTCCCCCCTTTCCTTTTCAGGCTCTTCGCTTACCCTCTCCTTCTGGTTCGGTCCAGGAATACGTGTGATTTATTTATCTGCTAGGACGACCTACTCGCCCAAGCTTACACTGACCGTGTGGCCACAATGGGTGACGGACTGTGAGCATTACGGGAAGCTGGTCGTATGCTAGAGCAATCTTGAAAAGCGACACATCGGCTTGATGAGTGGTCGGCAGCACAGAGTGCAGTGGGCGTTCTTGGCACACCTTGGCAAGCATTTGGTGTGAAAAGGGTGCGCAACCCCGCAGTTCCGCAAACACAACTCTCTGGGGTGGGGATGATTTAGTGGGTCAACCCTCTCTGCTTGGCAAGCTAAATCTCAATCCGCAAGTTCTCGACTGCCTAGGGCTTGCATTAGCGTGGCTACGAATTTAGACCCAAGTAGGATTCTAGGCTTTCTTAGGTCCAACCTTCGAGGCTCTCAACATTGATTACCTACCTAGCTCGGAAATAACGGAAAAGCACGTCGGTCAGCTCTGTGAGTTTTACATACATTTTTTTTCTCGCTGGTGTCTCCAAGGTACTCGCGGGACGCTCAGTGCCGCGCAGGTTTCGCCATCTAGGCTGGGTAGTACGCACAGCCGACGAGCTTGGAGCGGGGTTCATGCACCCACCTGCCCAGACGTTGGCATTAGCACCACGGATAGAAAGGAACTCAACTATTTTTGTCCGTCATAAAATCTGAGGCGGCACTGATTGGTGGACGACCCAACCGCCGCAGAAGCCATCAAGGGATACAATAATCGACTCTCAGTGACTGTGCTCTGCTCTGCACACGTACGGTAGAAGCTACAGACAATGCGGGCAGGAAGATTTAGCGGCATCCGATTTGTCAATCGCAGATGACCCCGCAAGCTCCTTCAAGGAATCAACAAAACACCCCCGCGCAGATCGAAGCCATGTCTCCGGGAAATGCGGGGAGGGGCTACTGGCAGACTTGGCAGTGTTCTTGTGAGGCTCGGCATTGGCTGTATCGGCGAAGCCATTCTCAAACAACAGACAACAACTCCAGCGCTCAAGAGTCAAGCGTCGAGACAACACCGACATGTCAGCCGACCGCCCAAACATGAGAATATGCAGGTATGCAACGCCGCTCGTGAAGAAATTTGGGTCAATGGATCCATTCTTCCTCAATGCATCCCGACCCTCCTCTCCCTCTCTCTCTCTCTCTCCCCGCATTCTTGGAGAAGGATAAGCTCGCCGAGTCGCATTAATGCTGCACATCTGAACGATGCTTAGGCAGGTACCTTGCCGTACAAGCGTATGTGCACAACTGTGTTCCCTCCCCGCCTGAGCAGGTACGTTTGAGGGAGTGATCATCCATCCTTGACTCGAATTCATCAAGCCGAGCCTGATCTCTATAGGCCTTTAATTCCCAGGTTGAATATCAACATCTACGCTGCAAGCCTGTAAAATTAAGAGGGCACGCATGTGCAAGTCTAGGCCCAGTTATGAGGAAGAGGAGAGAATTATTGAGGGGGTTAGATGTGCCCCCAATAGCTCCTTAGCTCTAGCGCAGGACCCTGCAAGGCGCAGGCAGACACATGCCTCCGAATAAGGCGCCAAGAGGCGGCGATGTGTGAGGAGATCTCGAATGGAAAGAAAGTTGGTCTCTTACATATTAGGGGTGCACATACACGTGACGCTTTAGACACCCCCCTCCAGGTTCTCGTGCGCGCATATAGGCCACATTCCCGTAAAGAGTCCAGATACCGAGATAAAACCTTATACTGAGCTTCATCGCCAGGATTTCCCCTCCCAATTCTGAGTGCCTAGCCGGGTTGTAGGCTTGCACGCTGTGCATCAGGGACGTGTTTGAGTTTCCGACACGTCTGGGCACTGGCGAGCTCAAACGACTTTGGACGGCTAGAACATGCTCTGCAGCTCCTGCCGCTTGCGATACCGTCTCTGCGACCGACCGTTAATAAACTATACTGCGTGCACCCACAAGCATCTAGCCTGATGCCCCCGACCCCCCGCATATCGCACATCGCATCCCACGGGGATGATGGGAATCCAGATGGCTCCCCATTCCTTACACTGCCCCCCTTTCCCCTCGCAAAAGCGGCTCGTTGGGGAGTATCAATCTGATGGAGAGAATGCAACCACGTGAGGTCGCCTAAAGGGTCTCATTGGTCCCTTTGACTTGCCTGATGCAGCCCAGAATACCCAGAGGAGGGGTTGACGAGAGGAGAAGATCGAGGGGCTTCCAATCTTTGCATTTCGAGAGGGGAGGGGGAGTCTGCTTCGTCTGAAGTCGGCTATGGCGGAAGAAAGGGACTATGAGGGAGGATTGAGGGGAAATAGTCGATAAAAGGTTCGCTCAGGGAACTGTCTTCCTGCCTCATCGTGCTGCCTTTCTTCTCATCCATTCATCCTCCCATCTTCATCCTCTCCCGGTCTCCCTGGTCTGTAAGGGCTTCTCCTCTCCAGTGGCCAGACCTTCTCAACCCCCCTCTGGCTTCTTCTTTTCTATCTTTGATCATCCTCACGCCTAAAGTCTATGACAATAGTTCAGCCCTGAAGGCCCACCAAGCAAGCAGCTGCTTTCATCAACTACCGAAGGCTTGGCCTCATACAGGACAAAATGAGTCTCCCGGATGAGTTCGACATTATTGTCTGTGGCGGGGGGAGTGCGGGTTGTGTGGTGGCTGGCCGGTATGTTGACTGTTTCTTTTCTGGCAGTCCATTGTGGCTCTTCTTTCGTCTGTTCTGAGGCGGGCGGGTTGATCTGACAAGATCGGAGGAGAAATTCTAACCGGCTTTCTTCAGGCTGGCAAACCTTGACCACAACCTCTCCGTGCTCTTGATTGAGGGGGGAGAGAACAACCTGAACAACCCGTGGGTCTTTCGCCCGGGAATATATCCGCGAAACATGAAGCTGGACTCGAAGACGGCCTCTTTCTATGAGTCCCGCCCTTCCAAGTGGCTCGCCGGTCGTAAGGCCGTCGTGCCTTGTGCCCATATTCTTGGTGGCGGCTCGTCGATCAACTTCATGGTGAGGACAACTCTTCCAACCACGTGCCCTTACTATCTGGCTGATGGTGATGATGATGATACTAACCTCCGGTTTGTCAGATGTATACTCGGGCGTCCGCCTCGGACTATGACGACTTCCAAGCCAAAGGCTGGACCACCAAGGAGCTCCTTCCTCTGATGAAGAAGCACGAGACCTACCAGCGGGCTGGTCACCTCCGAGACACGCACGGCTTCGAAGGACCGATCAAGGTGTCCTTCGGCAACTAGTGAGTGCAAGGCATGCCTGTGGGGTGACCTGGCTCCCTGGTGCAAATCGTACCCTGATGGCTGACAAAGAAATGCTCGTGTCCTTACCGATAATTAGCACGTACCCGGTTGCCTGGGACTTCCTCCGAGCCACCGAGTCTCAAGGCATCCCAACTGTGGATGACTTGCAGGATCTCACCACAGGCCATGGTGCCGAGCACTGGCTGAAATGGATCAACCGTGATGTAGGTCTCGTCACATCCTAGCTCTGTTCTGTTGTTGTCTTGAAGAAGAAAAAAACAATAGCCAGCTCTGGGCCGTCACATCATCTGGCTCCCGGGCAGGCAGCAGGGCACTTGCTTACCAAACTCTTTTACGCAAAAACAAAACAGACTGGCCGTCGCAGTGACAGTGCCCACGCCTACATTCATGCCACCAGGGCGATGCACTCCAACTTGTACCTGTGCTGCAACACCAAGGTCGACAAGGTCATCATCGAGAACGGCCAAGCTGTTGGCGTGCAGACAGTTCCCACCAAGCCCCTGCACAAGAACCAGCTCAAGACTCGCATCTTCAAGGCCCGCAAGCAGATCGTGGTCTCGTGCGGCACACTGTCGTCGCCGCTGGTGCTCCAGCGGTCGGGCATCGGCGACCCCGAGAAGCTGAAGAAGGCCGGAGTTCAGCCCATCGTCGACCTCCCCGGAGTGGGGCTCAACTTCCAAGACCACTACCTCACCTTCTCGTGCTACCGGGCCAAGCCGGGCACGGAGAGCTTCGACGAGTTCGTGCGGGGCAACCCGGAGGTGCAGAAGAATGTGTTTGACGAGTGGGCGCTCAAGGGCACGGGACCGCTGGCCACCAACGGCATCGAGGCCGGGGTCAAGATCCGCCCCAGCAAGGAGGAGCTGGACGAGTTCGCCACCTGGCCGACGCCGCAGTTCGTGGACGGCTGGAAGTCGTACTTCAAGGACAAGCCGGACAAGCCGGTGATGCACTACTCGGTGATCGCCGGCTGGTTCGGCGACCACACCCTCATGCCCCCCGGCAACTTCTTCTCCATGTTCCACTTCCTCGAGTACCCCTTCTCGCGCGGCTTCACCCACATCGTGTCTCCTGACCCCTACGCGGTGCCGGACTTCGACACGGGCTTCATGAACGACGAGCGGGACATGGCCCCCATGGTCTGGGGCTACATCAAGTCGCGCGAGACGGCGCGCCGCATGGATGCCTACGCCGGCGAGGTGGAGAACATGCACCCTTTCTTCGCCTACGACTCCCCCGCCCGTGCACATGACATGGACCTTGAGACCACCCAGAAGGTGGCCCTTCCGGGGAACCTGACCGCCGGCCTGCAGCATGGCAGCTGGAGCAAGTTCCTGCCTCCGGCCGAGAAGATGCCTGACATTGATGTGCTGAACTGCCATCAAAAGGCCGTCCGAGATGAGCTCAACTACTCAAGCGACGACATCAAGGCCGTTGAGGAGTGGGTTAAGCGCCATGTGGAGAGCACTTGGCACTGCTTGGGGGTGAGTTTAAAAAAACAAATCATTCCATCATTCCATGTCCCCAGCAGCCCCCAGCATCGTATCGCCCATGGTGTGCGATGAAACTGAATCCCATCTGACACTGGGTTTTCCTCCTCCCGCTAACCTCTACACTGGTACAGACCTGCTCCATGGCCCCCAGGGAGGGTAACAGCATCGTGAAGCACGGCGTTTTGGATGAACGCCTGAACGTGCATGGTGTCAAGGGGCTCAAGGTTGCCGATCTGAGCATCTGCCCGGATAATGTTGGCTGCAACACGTAAGTTTTGATTCTTATGGTGATAAGGCTCGTGGTAGTGATGGGCCATCCCTGTCCCTCTGGGATGGACTGCACGACTACGTTGGCACGGTCGGTCTGACGTCAAACTCCTTTTCCCGAATTTAGGTACTCCACCGCCCTCCTCATCGGCGAAAAGGCCGCCATGCTCGTCGCTGAGGACCTCGGCTATAGCGGGCAGGCACTGGAGATGAAGGTGCCTGAGTATCATGCCCCTGGAGAGATGAAGCTGGCGTATCGGCTCTGAGTGAGTCTACAACGGTGCGGCCTGCTGCAACTAGGGGAGGTCTTTCTTTCTTTCCCTCTTCAGATTTGTTCTGTTCTTTTATGTTGTTGCCTTCTGCAGGTTGTCTTTCTCGTTATTTTCTTGTTCCTCATGCTTGGAAATTGCATCCATGACCGACCATCACGACTGCACTCCCTCCCGCCTCTTCCCTCTTCTCCCCTGTCCTCGGCGAATCTCCGACATTCGCCATCTAACGCTCTTATCCAATTGATCAAATGATGCGAGATTGCAATTTCATGAATTTTTTCTTTCGATGACTGAGATTTATTTCCATGAAACACCCCCCCGCCCCCACCCCCACCAAAAAAAATAAAAAAAATAATTTTACCAAAAAAAGGCGAAGAGAAGTCAAGAAAATATGGAAAATATTGGTCTGCTTAGCAAAAGCCCTGCATGGTAGTATTCACAAGTTTGTAAACTTCAAGTAATTTTGTACCTAGTTACGAGATAATCCTATAGCTCTGAGTTGTCCAACATGTCATACTTCCTTCCTATGATATTTACTAATTACTAAATAGCGGAGGCTCTTGATACAGTTCTTTCCCCCACCATCTCCTGTCGAATAAGCAAGCAACTTACAACTCCCATCTTCTGATCCTACTCATCCCAAGGACTCAATTCAAGGCTTCAAATACCGTATCCTAAACGAGACGGTCTGGACGGTGTCGTAATCCTTGGGATCCGCCGGGTTGCCAAAGATGTGCAGCGCCCTGACCACCAGCCTGTACAAGCCGGCCGGGGCGTATCGGCCAGTGTCCAGCTTGCCATCCCACCTGGTGAAGGAGCGGGTGCGGGCCTCGTAGGTCCTCGGGTAGTTGGGCAGCTGCCCCACCGACTTGATGCCCAGGTGATCCGTCTCGTTGACGGCGCCGCAGACGGAGATGGGCACGATGTCGGCCAGCAGGAGCGGCGACCCGAAGGCCAGCCGGATGGACAGGCGGGGGATCTCGGTGGTCTCGAAGTAGACCGAGTTGTTGACCTGGCCGGGCGGGGGGAGCATGAAGGTGTAGTTGGCGGCGGACCGGGGAGGATTCTGGGCCTGGCTGGCGGTGATGTTGGAGGTGGAGAGGAAGGTGTCACGCGGGTCGAGCACGGTGCGAGACTTGAGGCTGCCCACGACGCCGACGTAGGGCAGCGACAGGGCCGAGCCGTCGGAGCCGTTGATGGCCACGTAGCCCGAGTAGACGGCCAGGCGCTTGGGGTCGACCCCCGAGGGCGGCGTCGCCGTCACGCCGATGAGCTTGCGCTGGCCAGCGGGGATGGTGAAGGTGGCCTCGCTGAAGACCAACCCGGCGTAGCTCGTCACCAGCTCGTTGGGGAAGGTGTCCGGGTAGATGGTGCTGTCGTTGATGAAGGTGAAGCCCGTGGCCGCGCCCTTGTTGGAGAGCGTGTAGATGACCGAGGTGGGGCCGTTGTTGGAGATGCTGAAGTTCTGCAGGGGCGCGAAGTTGTCCGTGTCGTTGAAGGCCAGGCTGCTGACGCTGAGCAGGGTGGTGGCGTAGGCGGCATCGTAGGCCTGGATCAGCCCGGAGCCCTGCTGGGGCACGGGGGCCAGGTAAGGGAGCGGGCCCGTGCCGGCGTTGAACAGGTTCGGCTTGGCCGTGGACGAGAGCAGGTTCTCGATGGTCTTGGGGTCCTTGGTGCCCCGCACGTTCATGATGAGGGCGTAGACGGCCGCCGTCAAGGGGCAGGACATGGAGGTGCCGGACAGGGTGGCGTAACCTCCCCGGGCCGTCGGGTAGGTCGACAGGATGTTGCCGCCCGGGGCCGCCAGCTGCGGCTTGTTCTCGGCCTCGTAGGTCGGGCCCCAGCTGGTGTAGGCGCTGAGGAAGCCGCCCGTGGCCGTGTTGGGCTGCATGGTGAGGAACTTGGGCGCCGTCTGCGGGTCCGTCATGGCAACGGTCACGTTGCGCCCGGCGCTCAGCTCGGCGATCCACGAGTTGCCCGTCTGGGCCTCCACCATGGCCACGCCTAGGATGCCCGGCACGGTGGAGAGGTCGACCACGACGGCGCCCGCCACGTTGTTGTAGAAGAGGATGTAGCGGGCGCCCTTGGCCCTGGCGTTCTGGGCCTTCTGGACGAAGGTGCAGGTGCCGCGGCGGATCAGAACGATGCGGTTGGTCAGGTCCGGCGTGTCGGCCGGCAGGGGGTCGCAGCCGTTGGCCGGGTCGGTCGTGTTGAAGCTGACGGCCCAGAGCGGGAGGGTGACGTTTGCCCATCGCGAGGGCGTCCCGGTCGTGTAGCCGAACCCGATGGGCGGCGTCTGCTCGACCGTGTAGCTCGCGTTGCTCAGCAGCGAGGGCGAGAAGATGTTGTCCACCGAGGCGATGGCCGTCACGCGCTTGCCGTCCGCCGCCGTGCTGGCGTAGAAGAGCCCGTTGGCGCCGTCGTTTCCGGCCGAGACGACGCAGGGCACGCCCATCTCCACGATGCGCGACACCGTCACGGACCAGGCCTCCTCAGACCAGCCCGAGGGCCCGCCGATCGAGGCCGTGATCAGGTCCGCCCCGGCCTCGTACGCCATGTTGTAGGCCTGGATCAGGATGTCGTCGTTGACCTCGCCGTCGCAGCCGAACACGCGGTAGTGGCCCATGGTCACCCCCGACGCCGCCCCGATGATGCCGAACGGGTTGTTGGCCTGCGCGGCGATGATGCCCGACACGTGCGTGCCGTGTCCGCCGCAGTCCATCGGGTCCGGATCCGGCACGGGTGAGTTGGTGCCGTTGTACGCGTCCCCAACCAGGTCCGTCCCGAACGAGACAAGGCAGCCCGGGCCGAAACAGCCGCCCAGCGCCGGGTGCTTGTAGTCGACCCCGCTGTCGATGACCGCGATCTTGATGCCCGTCCCGATCACCCCCTGCCCCCTCAGCAGGTTCACCTGCGTCATGAGGTGCGGCGAGAACGTGTCGTTCAGCCGCCCGCCCTGCCTCTTCATCATCTCGGCCGCAGCTTGCGCCTCGGGCATGTCACCCGTCCAGTGCACCGTGTAGTCAGGAATCTTGTAGCGTCGCACTGGCCAGATGCGCTTGACCGCAGGCATGGCCGCAACCTTGGCCGCCGTCTCCTCCAGGTTCTCGTTGTCGTGGAACTTGATCGACGCCCCCTTGAAGAGTTTGAACCCGAGGTCCATCTTCACCTCCGCATCGGGCGCGATGGTGCTCTTGAACGCGGCCGTGTCCTGTTGTGTGGTGTGCATGATGCATTTTTGAGCATTCGAACCCGGCCCAGAAGCAGAATCACCGCGCCTGGGGGGGCAGCAGTGCAGTAGGATAGAAATGCGC
>PYSP01000445.1:0-23312 GCA_003049395.1 Pseudohalonectria lignicola
TCACAAATGCTCTATACCTTATAGTGCTTTAAGCGCTAAAACTGGTACTAGGAGCGCTATTTTTCAGTGGTGTAAGGCTCTGTAAGAGGAGACAGTTTTTTATTTTTCTTCCTCTCATATACTCTGCGACATCTGTTATGTCAATTGCAGGGGAAGCAATACAGAACAAAATTAGGTAGAAAAGCGCATGATGCGTTCATTGATTTCTGTGCGGCCGTTGCGGAGTTTTCTAGCAAAAGCCCTTGTGCACCGACCAGGGGTCAGTGCGGGCTGTTGCCTGGTGGCCCAGGCCACCAACTCCCATTGCCAGGGGCACCCCCTCTGGCGGCCGCAACATACGGCATGTGCCATCTACCGTACCGTGGGGGGATCGGCCGTTCGGGGGTCCTTGAGCCTCCGTACGGGTTTGTTAGTTTGCATATTTAGGCGCCCGCNAGCGTAGGGTCTGCCGTCAGCCAAGCTGCCTGTCTGCAGCGCGCTTTCTAGCAATATACCATATGTGTTAGAGTGCGGACCTCGCCGCATGAGCAAGGCGGGTTATCGGCGTGTTGAATTTCGTATGGTACCACCGGTAGTCGCCATGCCCGGTCCGGGCCGCTATTAGTCGTTGGAGGGTGTGCCGTGGGAGAGGCAGGGCTGGGGGGCAGGTTGGTCGCGGACCGACTGACGGTAATTTGCTGTTTCGCATTAGTCGAACGTAGAGACAGGGGAAGAGAAGGAAAAGCTTACTGTCGACACAGTTAGCAAAACCTCGCCGGTAGACATATTGAGTCATTTTCTCCGCAATGCCCATGGCGATACCTAACCGTTTGGAATGGCTGTCGAAGGTTGGGGCCGTCAAAGGGTCATTGGACTTCTCGCCCAGCGCATTCAGGGTCTGCCGGAACACTGGCCGATGCCACCACTCCCGCTTCCATCGAATTTTAAGAGATGGTTTGTTAAGCCTAGTACGAAAGAAAGTCTCCGCCCCCGTTTGGTAGCCGGCGTGGTCAATGACCCCCTCAGCCAGCGCCTTGGCGAGAATATGAGACACGGGACAGATCGCGGGAATGTCCTCTTCGACGAAGGTGAACCATGTTGGAACGATCTTCCTGTTCTCACCCTTATGCCAGCGAAGGAGTAGTTGCATGGCGAGACGATCACAACCGCCGTTATCCTCGGGGTCGCGGAGGATCCAGAAGTCAATATCCTCCCAGCAGAGGACCTTCAGCTTCGGGCTGTTCGTCCGCTCGTCCGGTTGTCCGCAGACCCAACACTCTTTGCCGCGGCGTCGCATACATTCTTCCGAGTCGTGCTCCACATCGGTGTACGCGTCTGATTCCTCGTCCATCTTCTGCATAAGCGCCTTGTGGTTCGTCGGTCTGGCATAGACCAGCTCGTGCTTTCGACAACCGGAGAACATGGAGATGTGGCGAACGGTGGCGTCGTCGAGTCGGCCGAGCCCGATGTGGAAATTCGACGTGTCTCGGACCCAGGGGTAATGGATGTGGTAAATGAAGAGGTCGGGGCCCATGGTGGGCTTGACTTTGGGTTCTCTTCTGAGTCCCCATTGCGACGTGATAAAGAGTCGAGCGTAATCGCGGAGACGATCCCTAAGTGTCTTGTCCCACGCCTTCGCGGTGTACTTTTTATATAGACCACCGAGCCTTATGTATACCCGAATATCGAGCTTTCCGAATTAATCGTCTGACCTTTCTTTCCAAGTTCGGAATCTCGCATGAGGTACTAGATGAAGGACTCGCCGAGGCCCTTATTATTGCACATAAGCGTCTTCAGTAACGCCTTCCATTCCTGTGGTCGGCCGAGCCTCTGACAGAAAGCCTGCCATCGTAACTGGAGACGGTAGAGGTCTATTATATGGTTGTCGGAAAAGTTGGGTGGTAAGGGACGTCTACGGTTACCTCGTTCCCAGCTGTCCTGGAGTTCTTAGGGGCACCATGGGTCTGGCTCGGGAGTCTCCTCCTATCAAAGTCGTTACTAGTAACGCTCGATCCTTGAGTGGTCGACCTCCATTACGAGGCGCGAATCACGTGATCCGTTTCAATACAAGCGGGGGGTGATTAATATAGTGCTAATATACATACAAACTGTGCCACAGACCGAAGCATAGAAGTGCGTAGCTTGGTCGGGTAAGATCGTGGAGCTACTAGATGTAATGAATTTACAGCAACGCTTTCGAGCATGGCTGGATCTAAATATCTGTCAAGCCTAGAGTCTAGGCTGGCAGCACTTCCTCCTCACCCAGGCTTTGGCCGTCTTCCACCGTGAGACGAATGATTTTGCTGTGCCCCATCAAGGTCGCCAGGGCGCGCTGGCATACCCTGCTTGTCGAGAGCAGGTACAGTGGACTGTGCGAGATACACACGAGCCCCCAGGCAGGTACACCCTCAGATGTCCCACGGTCCTGAAAATGGGGCACTTCTGCACCCAAAACGGGGACTCCTAACACCAACACATGCTTTCTTCGTGTGAATATTGATACTTCTCCCTGCCTGTCCAACCTCCCACCTGAGCTTTGCATCTGAGATCCTCACTATTATCCCTCGGCCCCGGCGTTACAGCCATAGCCGAATTCGATGAAACAGACCAGACTCTACACTGCTGGTTGCTCGGGCTATCTCGAAATGTAAACAACATTTGGAACCAAGACCACAACGATTGCGGCATGCTTCGTCTCGCGATCTAGCGCTCTATGTTCCAAAGTCAGAACTCAGCGCCCGCACTCGAGGACTTCCCTGGTAAGTGTTGGCATCAGCCTCTCTGACAAAGCCTCACAGCCCAGAGGAAGGTCACCCAGAAGACGCCGCAACGTACGGCTAGCTTGTGCCGTAAAAGCCTGGTCAACTGCTAGCGCTTAGGGGTGCCGAGAATACGTATCGTCTTGCCAGGCGCCTGTCTAATACTAGACTGTGTTCCTGGAGCGGCACAGCATAGGCAGTGTCCCTCCGTAGCCCACTCCCACCTCAAACTACCTACATCGCACTACACCACAAAAAGGAAATCCCCGTGGTGGATTCTAAACATAGGGAGTTAAGGGAGGGGTAATCCAAGTCACGAAGCTGAAGCAAATAACAACTTCACGCTCACCGATAAGATACAATTCCTGCGTTCAACTCCTCTCGTACATACAGCGCTCCCGACAACTGCGGCCAGTATCCCGGGCCGTGCTTACGGTACGCTGGAAGCGTAATTGATCCCAAGCCTCCTCGAGGGAGTGTATAGTAAAATCTTGCTCATTCCTGTAGTCGAAATAAATAAATAAATACACATATATATTGATTCTTGCCGGCCTTGAAGAAGTTGACGTTCTAGTTAGCCCCATCAACGACATCGAAGCCCGAGCCCCTTATTGCATGCACATCCCAAGTACTCCTTTGCCTCTTTACCTGATTCTGGCCGCTATAACATCTCTTCCTCACAGCAGCCAAGATGAGGGTCATCATAACATCCTGGGTCACCTGCCTGGCCTTCCTCGTTTCGACGGTCCTCACCGCAGGCTGCCCGGGGATCCCTAAGAATGCCGACCCAAAACGACTCCAGGTGATACGGCGACTAGACATGCGTCCAGCCAACCCAGTTAAAGGCAACGGGGTTCCCATGGACGGCCTCAACCAGCTACTGAAGGACATGGGTGGCCGACATGTCGATGTTCTTGTGGGCACCAACAAGAAGTGCTTCAGGTTCGACTTGCGGTTCCTCGATACGTCCTGGAAAAACTACCCGAACGCCGACGGAGCCCCTATTAAGGGTGACCAACGAGATTACAATGATATCAGCCCCCAGCAGAAGCTTCAGTACATGGGCGAGCTTAAAAAGGGCACAAACTATCAACTGGTCTTGAGTACTCGTAAGTTCACATCCTCTTCCCATACCTCCTTCAGGCCTCTCGCCACCACTGACTGACATTACTACATGATACAGTCAAGAGCATCATCACCCAGTTCAAAACGTATGACCACAAGGAGAGGAACTGCGTGAAGGCTGCCGACAGACTGATCGCTGCCCTGAAGCCGACAATGCCCCGCTCGGGGACTCCCGACAACAGGCCCAAACCCGGACCGGCAGGCGACCAGCCCAAGCCAGGACCGGCAACTGACCCCAAACCGGCAGACAACAAGCCGAAGCCAAAGAAGCCGTCTCTGCTGTCCAAGCTGAAGGGGAAAATTACGAAGAAGCCTTCGAGGAAGCTCCGGCGGGATAGGACTCGGCGAACAATGCGTGTTGAAAGCAAGTTCTTAGTGTAGAAGAGTAGGCTCAAGGCTCAAGCTCTACGGGAAAGAACAGGTAAAGGTGGGGGCTCACGATTTGGGCATCATGTATTTAAGGATTACCAGCATGGCGTTGAAAGGGATGGCTTACAAGGATAGGAGTTTGGAGTTAAGGTACTCTGACTGTATTGAGAAAGATTTCGAGTGAATTTACAAGAGCGCGTACTTGATGTAGAAGGTCCTTGGAACCGAAAAAAGAAAGAATTGCATCGCTGTTACAGGTTAGGCGGGTAGACTCTCGAGCGAGTTCAACTAAACCGTGAACCATCCCCAGCAGGCAAGCCCACCAACAAAAACTCTGCCCAGGTCCCCCGTTATACCTCGTCGTGGTCATGCCCTGCAATACAGATATTGAGACTGGACACCCCGCTCCTCACCACGACCCTATCCTTCGTGGGAGCCAAGGTCCTCGCAAGTCGTGGCGGCACCGGGAGAGGTTCAGGGCATGAGGCGCCCCTGGAATGAGACGTCGAGACCGAACTACTGCGGGGGCTCGCACCGGTGGGCCGCCCCCTAGAAGGGAGGTAAGAGTACTCCTTTCTTTACAAAGCTGGCAGAGGGCGCCGCCAAGGGGGGTAGTGGTAAGGCGTAGAAGAGGCTGTCGGAGTGTAAGGTCGGAGGGGTAAGGTCGGAGGTCGGCGAGGGTCACTATCAAGAGTTTGCGGTAAGATATTATTCACGGGGTCAAGTTTGCCTTTGCTGTCCAAAATGGCCGACGTAACTGCGCCGGCGTCGCGTCCCGGGTCTTACCGCCTGTACGCAATACCACATGCCTGCGTGAGCCAATCTCCCGGGAAGATTCCCGCTCCGGGTCCCTTACGATCCTGAAGGAGGGGTTCGCTCTGTGTTGCGATGCAACATCACGGACAGCGGAGAGTATGGGCAGCCGTGTTAACTCCTGAGCCAGGGTTGGGTTGATGAATAGAATGAAGAAGGCCGCATCTGCGGCTTGGGACGCTGTGAGGGTGCCTATCGTGAACTCTGTGACGTCGGGGCACTTCATCTGAGTTAGGAGGTCTAGAATTCTAAGTGCGCAGCACCACTGTTAGCTATCACGGATCCATAGAATATAAAAACGGGGGTCTGTGAGTCCTCTAGACTGGCAGCACTATCTTCTCATCCAGGCTGACATTTCCACCGTTAGATGAAGGACGTTGCCATGGCATACACCACTGTTCGATAGGATGACTAGTGGAATGTATGAGATGCACATGAATCCTCTGTGAGGTACACCCCTCAGATGTCCACGGTCCCGAAAATCGAGCATTTCAGGACCCAAAACGGGGGGGTGGGGGAGGAAGATTCCTGACACCAACACATGGGTCAAGGTTTCGCAAGAAGGATGGTCACATCGCCCCCGATGGCCCATTCGGTTTCGACATGGCAAGTTGTGACTCCTACAAACTCTAGGCAGAGCTACCTGGCGTCTTCCCCATTCTCGATTCGATAGCGAGAGTATGCGTGTTCTGCAATGGAGACCGAGAAACAAGATACCAAAAAAAAAACCCCTAGTGATGGCCCGCTACTATAAATTGAGTACCTTCCTTGCTAGAACCAGGAATAGGTCATCAACCCAACATCATCAGACACTTAAAGCCATGATGGAGTTGACTATATCGTTGTCGTTCTCTTTCAGCGCCTTGATCGCTTTCTTGCGGGATACTCCAGCCTGGGTCATAACTAGCTCAATGTCCTTATCCTCAATGCCCTCAGCATCCACCTCCTCGTCATCATCGTCGTCGTCCTTCTTGGCGTCGGCGACGGCCTTGCTGGACTCGCCGTGGCTGTGGCCGGCATGGTCGTGGTCGTGACCGTGCTGGGCGAGCTGCTGGGCAGCGGCGGCCTGGGCCGAAGCGTTCAGGTCCTCGATCTTGGCCTCGCCAAAGACACTGTTCGAGGAAGATTGTCAGTCTCTCGCTGTTTATGCGTCCGCACATCTGAGTGCGCTGTCTCTTGGATGGAGGGGTAGCTTACATGTAGGTACCACTGTTAGGGGACTTGTAGACCTCCGGGTTGTTGATGACGAAGAGAATCTGCATCAGGGAATTAGTATCATGCAACGTCCCCAATGGCTGGAGAAAGAGAGAGGTAGAAAAAAAAGGGGGAAGGGGCTGATGCTTCTTCATGGCTCAGTGGCCATAGGTAGCTTGGAGGCGCTCCGTTTGATGACGAAATAAGCCTTCCTAGCAGCCAGGATCTAGCTTTTCGAGTCCTTCCCCGGCCAGACACAGAGTCTCACTTACGTTCTTCGGCCGGCGCAGAGTCACGCGAGTGATGCCCTCAACACGGGTGAGGTGCAGCTTTTCCATAGCCTTCCGGGCCTTCTTCTCGTTGCGGGAGTGGATGATAGCGGTCGAGCCCGCCGGGACGCTAGCGTCGCCCTCCTCCCCCGACTCGGAGCTGCTGTCGTCCTCATGCTCCTCGACCGTGGCCTTCTTGACGTCGTCGTCGGGAAGCTCCTCAATTCGTGGGTTCGCCATCTTTGTACAGCTCCTGGCGTTGGCAATGAAGCGGTCAGTCAGCGTTGGCGACCAAAAAAATAAACATCATTTAGGCACCTTTCGCACACTCACACTTTCTTCCCGCAATTCAGTACCTTGCGGCACACAACCTCTAGGAACGGTAGAAGAAAGCGCTGAACACTGGAAATCGTAGAAAAGGGGAATTTTCGCTGGGGGTAACTAACTTAATCGACAATCTTCCACCCTGCGTTGCTTGTCGTGATATTCCCAGAGCTACGGAGCTCGTTGTGTGAGGAATCGAGGTGGGAAAAAACTGTAGGTAGGGCTTTGGGGAATTTCCCGCACTAACCCCGATACGGACGTGACTGCAGTGCCAAATCCACCCCCCAGAAACTGTGAAGCGAAGACCTGATATCAGAGGCTCAGACAAGCTCCACGTTCATACCGAACAACCAACTTACAGAGAGACAGAATTGACATCTTGGTAGATGTGAGGTAGGTAGAGAATTTTCGGTCTATGTTGCAGTTGTCTGAAAGTAGGATCGATACTCAGAGAACGGCTCGTGCAAGCAATATTCCCAATATTATGATCCATCACGCTTGCCTATCCAGCAATGAAACAGAGCAAGCTCTCCATTGCACTCCTTGAGCGGACATATGTATTGATATCAACGAGGATGGCAACACGACTTTTTGGTTTAGGATTTCCGTTTCATTTGCGCCGTGTCACTTATTTGATATGCGTGACTTATAGTTATCTTCCGAAAAGTGCAAAAGGTAATCGCAGTAGCCCTAATGCCAACTCGAGAATAATCATGGCATCCCTTGAAGAAAACCGTTTCCGCACCGGAACCCCGCCTCCCAGAGAAGACCTTTCTCCCTCCTTTCCAGCACCACCGGGGTTGATGCTGAGCACTTCCGGTCCCTTATGCCAGTTAGCATCAGCCCAACCGCCAGCCGTCCAACCACGTACTCCCCCTTCACCCACCACCACACGAACAGTGACCGGCCAAGAAAAATCAGTCCCCGGCCAGCATCCGAGCGTGACGCCATCCATCTGTCTAAGGTAGGTTGCTGTGATGTCTAGGTTTGCGTTTTCTACGCAGAGGCCTTGATCTTCGCCAGCGCCTTCCGCTCCTCGAAGCGTGCCCGCTTCTTCAGGCGCATGACCTTGAAGCGGTCGAAGTCGGTCAGGTTGCTCCTCCGCTGGGATCGGAGACGCTTCTTAGCCCAGTTGGTCGCCTTCCACTTGTCGTCGATGCCGGCCTTCTCCCAGGCAGCCTTGACGGCCCCTGTTCGCGCGCCACGGGGAAGCTTTGCGATGACGTGCTGGGAGAGCAGGACGCTGCTCAGGGAGATGGGTTGCCGGGGAACTGAGAGGTTGGAGTCTGAGGAGGGGCCGTCGACCAGGACCTGTAGTTCCATATGTCAATTTTGTCAGTCTGAAATAGCCCTCTTCATCCGAGTCCCCCTCCCCAAAGCGGGGGATCTCTATGTCGAAAGGGAACGACCCGCGTCGGGGACACGTACGCGCTTGTGGTCGATAATCTCGACGATAGCGGCCAGACGGCCGGTGTGAGGACCCTCCTGCACGAGGACGACACGGCCGACCTCAACGAGGCGCCACTTTGAACCGACGATGCTAGCTTCACCCATTGTGATGGCGGTGATGTTGTAGGGGAAGAATGGGGTGTGAGCAGGGTTTAGAATTGACGTGGGAGCCCGGTGAGTAGTCGGGCACGAGGGTTGTGCTTCGCTTGGTACACTGGGAAAAGATCGTGTCTGCTGTGTCCGGCGCTCACTTCGTTTTGCTGCTGTCGTCAGGAAATTCGAGATTGGAGTTAGCAGGTCGGGGCGTGCAGATCGACTTTCCCGGCCGGATCATTATTGATGGTGCGCAGTGGAAAATTCGTTTAGGGCAAATTTTCGGCTGCTGGGTTTTGCCGTTGCGCCACTCCACTGCATCCACTAGCCACAGCCACTAGCCACAGGACCCTTTTGGTCGTGGTATGCAGTGAATGTCCCCTGGCACGTGCCCTGGTGGGCAGACAGAGGGTCTCCCTAAGTTTATAATAACGGGCCGTCTGTCCTCTCCAGATGGATCCATCTCTCATCTCTTGGAGTTCAAATAATTCATGTCTTCGAACCCCTTCCCAGAACCCACATCTGCGTGACATTCCTTGATAATACGTACTTCGATATTCACGCATGCGGCGCATCTTCCAACCTCGCGAGAGCGCTACTGGTTTGCCGGATTAGTATTCTTAGCAATTTGGCAATGTAAGACGACACCTAGCGATGGGTGTTGGATGGGTGCCTTCGGGCGTCGGACCCTGTCTCCGCCCCTCCAGTCGCCATCATTATTCAGGCCGTTGTACTCTCCAGCGCGCATCGCACTGAAGATACATGACGCAGACGGCTTCCACCTATGTGGCAAGCCTTGCATCAAACCCATGGCTTCAATCCATGCGCCAACCCCTCGTGGACTGAACGGTCTATTCTATTCGTCTATTCAACCGTAAGTCCGTCACGTAATGAGAGGGGGGAACTGCTGGCCAGCCTCTTAAACTGCTTTCGAGATAACGCAAGACCCCCACGGCACACCCATCCATGTGAGCCGTCTGCAGCGCTGGAAGGATGGAGCCTGCCAACCAAAGCCACCGGTGAGTGAGCGCTTCTTTCGTCTGGGAGGGATTGTTAGGTAGGTAGGTAGGGACGTAGGTTCTTAGGCTGCGTTGGTTGGCTGTCTACTTGTCTGCAGCGGCCCTGGTTGTCTGAAGGGGGGTGAGACGTTTCCCTCCTTTCGCTCCCTCGTTAGATCTCTCGTTGAGAGATGGGGAAGACCGAGAGAAAATAGCAAGTAGGCAGTGCCACACAGGAACGATCTCTCTCCTCAGTCTTCGACTCCTTCCTCACCCTAACGCCAAGCTCTCCTTGGCAAAGCCCAGAATCAAGCTTTCGAGCCAGGGGAACAAGCCCGCTCTGCTGGCACTTCACAATCGGTGTTGACGTCGGCGACGATCCCAAATCGCACAGGAACACGGGGTGCGAGTACGGAACGGATTACGGATACAGATCCTAGCCGTATTATTGACCTTTCGCACCACCGAAGCCACCACTCCGGAATCCGCGCTTGTAAGCCGCATTCCGCATCTCATTTTGAACATCCCCGATTTCCGGTCCCACGCCAAGGCCCATCTTCATTTAATACTCGAGAATCGAAGAATCAAACAAGCCTTCTCCACAGCCCGTATTTTTGTGACTTTGTCCGTCTCACGGATGATGGGGGCTGCGCTCGCGTCTCTGTTTCCGGTACAGCTGTCAAAGCTACCGATTAGGTAGAGGCGAGACCTGAAATAGTTGAGAGCCTCGACCTGTCACTTTTCCCCGAAACCATTCCTGTTTGCCCTTCCCACTGTTTGTGTCTCGGTCGGTCCTTCTTGGCACTTTCGGTCTAAATACTACGGCTGCTTTTGGGATTGTTGGCTTAGAACTAGTCTGCCTTTTCCATCCGTTCCCTTCATGACTCACTCACCTATCTCTCCCACTTCATATCATACTTTCCCTCGCCTCTGTGGCATCACCATCTACATATCACCATCCGCCCCCGACGTTACCTGGCGTCGGAAGAGCCAGCAAGTGCGCTTGCTTCCGGGCTGATAAGCTGAGCTAGAAGGCAAAGCTGGGCTGTGACGAAATAATTGCTCATTCACTCATTTCGGCGTCTCAGAGCGACACAGGCCGTCCCATTCGGACGGACTTATCACTCAGTCCGGGGCAGACTCGAGACCCCCAATATCACCGGCCAAAGCCAGGCAGAGGAAGTTATGGGCGACAACGATATTTCGACCCCCATGGCCATATCTGCCCAAGATGTGGTCTTTGCAGAGGCGACACCTGAGCAGAGACAACTGTCATGGCAGCTCAACGGCGCGTCTTGGGCACGGCCTTTGACCACGTCCCAGCACATGGAGCGCGAGGAGCTTCTCTCGCGCACGGAGATGGCAAGAGACGGCGGCTGCAAGTATTGGGTCCTGCATATGAAGGACAACCCTAACGCCATCATCGCCAGCTGTGAGAGCTTCCATAAGACGGTGTTTGTTCGGCGGCCCAGACAGGTCAACGGTAGTAGCGGCTTCGCACCAATTCGCGCTAGGACTTTCAGGCTTTCTGATGGAGTCAATGGAGTCAATGGAGTCACTGGGGCTAATGGAGCCAACGTAACCAATGGGACCAACGGAACCAACGGAGCTAACGGGGCGGCCAGCGTGATTGAAGAGGCACCAGCCTATGGCATTGCCAGCGTCTACACCAACCCCGAGTACCGCCGACTCGGCATGGCGAACCTCCTGATGCAGAAGCTGCAGGAGTTCATGGACGCCGATGGGGCGGTGTGCTCTGCCTTATACAGTGACGTCGGCAAGGCGTTCTACTCTCAGATCGGATGGGCGGTCTTCCCCCACAGTCAGGCCACCCTTAACTTGCTGAAGGAGGGCAGGAAGCTCGCCCCAGATTCATGTTGCGACGTGAAGACCAGGTACCTGAGTCGGGCGGAGATCGAGCCGCTCTGCGAGGTCGACGTCGCGGACCTCAAGGCGCGCCTCGCTAGGATCCCCGAGGACGGCAAGACGCACTTCGCCTTCGCGCCCAGCCACGCGCAAATAGAGTGGCAGCTGGCTCGCGAGGAGTACATGGCCCGGGCGCTCCACGGGAGGGAGGTGAAGCGGAGCGGTGCCATCACGGCCGACGGCAAGAGCTGGATCTACTGGGACCGCGACTGGAAGCTGAGGCAGCTGAAGGTCCTGCGCATCGTCACGACGAACCCGGAGTCCGAGGCCCGCAGGGTCGACCACATCTGGGCCCTGCTCGGCGCCGCAGTGGCCGAGGCGTCCGAGTGGGGGCTCAAGGCCGTCTGCGTCTGGAACCCGGACAACACGACGACGTCCGGGATCAAGGCCACCAGCAACGCGTACGAGAACGACATCAAGATCGTCTTCACGCTCCGGGACGGTTCCATCCCCAGTCTCAGATGGCAGGGGGGTGGTGACGCGAGGCGGACGACGGTGTGGGAGGACAACTACTATTATTGCTGGTGCTGAGGGGATCAACGGCGACGAACTTCTTTCATATCTTGGCTCTCCCCCGGCTCCGGAGTGTCTTTAATTTCCCTTTGGGTTTTCCCTTCTTAGCTTTACTCTGCTCGTTGATTTTATTTTTCGTTTTCGGGGGATGTCTGGTGGACAATCTAGTCTAGTCTTGCGAGGGTGTTAGGGGCACATCAGGCAATGTGAACGTTCAATTTCGAATACCCATTCATTCACCTCGTCATACGCAGATGATGACGATATCTCCTTTCGCTTGGGTCTTCTTCTTCTTCTTCTTTTTCATTTCACACTAGGTGCTTGAAAAAAATATCTATCATCTTAGGGGTCTAGGCCGCTGAAGCCGTGGTTACACGGTCGTCGACAGAGGGTCACAGTCGGTCCACCTGCTATCTGCATGCAACTTAGAGGCGAAATCCCGATCCAACTCCGGACATAAGGGCGGAGATGGAACGTTCAATATTGGTAGCGGGAGACATGAGGAAAGTATTAGAAAAGTACCTATTTGCGTACTGGCAAAATACGAGACAGTCAAACAGCATAGATACCCTGTCAGTACAGATTCCTACCCACTGTTGAAATGGTGGGTGACAGCGGCATGCTCTCTGCTTTCACAAGAACTAGGCAGACAGTATAGAGAGCACCTAGAGACCTTATCACTGTCTTCGTACGATTGAGATAGTTGGGAATTACAGCCTAGTATATTTCGAGAAACGAATCACGAAGGCAATTCGGTCCTTCTTCTTCTTAGTAGTAGAAAATCGGTTCATTTCAAGATCGCTCGCTGTCAAGATCCTGTCTGGAGACAGTGCTCATACGGTACTGATTTGACTTCACACACAGTACGTACCCGTTTTCAGATCCTCCTTTATCCAAGACCTCAACCGGCTGACCGCGATTGCGCGGAGACCTTGATGGACAACCAGGCCACATCTACACATACCTTTAATCCGAAGGAAGTCTCGACACCCGCTGCAACGCATCCAGTGGCTAACTCCTACGCGGTCAAATGGCTTAAGTGACACACGGCTCTTTTTGCATGGACTTGGTCCACGCAAAGGCTGCCTATATATCCCAAGAGCCTCTGCTCGACGGTAACTCCCGACCTAGTCTTACGCTTCTTTTGAGATTAGGCCAGATTACAGCCAAATCTTGTACACCCTCTCCAAATTTTCGAGGATGCCTCTTCGCAAACTCAACGTCCCTACAGAGGGGCGAGACAACAACTCCCTCCTCTCCCCTGTCGAGTACGATGCAGACGCAAGATCCATCCACAGCGAGCAAGACACGGACAGCGAAGACGATGAGTTGCAGATGCGCGCTAGGAACAGCCGCGAACTGAGGGCGCATGACCGACTCGTATTCATGGAAGAGGAGGAGGCGAACAAGCTGGTCACCGATGCGCGCCGCCGGGAGATGCGCGACCGCGAACGGCGGGGTTCCAACCTCGCTCTCCCGAACCCGTTGAAGCTGTTGCGACGCTACAGCGACACCTCCCGCTCCGTCAGCCCATCGGCACGCCCATCCCAGGGGGCGGGAGACTCGGTAAACGAATTTGTGTCGGAGAAGAGGAGGGTAAGGCGATTGAGGAGGGAGCATAAGAAAGGCAGGCTCCTGGCCGAGGCGCAACACGGCGAGGATGGCGAGTTGATGTACGAGATGGAGGAGGGCGGGGTGAAGGAGGGCAGCTCGACGGGCGAGAGCAGCGACCGCGAGGACAGCGACGAGGTCGACCGTCGCGGCCTGACCAGTCTGGCCGAGATGAAGAGCAAGCGGCGGAGGACATGCTGCCGGTGGCTCTTCGTACACATGTTGGTGTTGACCGCCTTCGCGCTGCTCGCGTTGGTGGCCTGGAAGATGACTATCAAGAGCAAGGAGGCGAAGACGCAGCAGTACGTCAGCAATGGGACCGCTCTGTTTGCCCCAACCACGATCATCATCAGTCTTGATGGTTTCAGGGCGGACTTCTTGCAACGGGGACTTACGCCGAGGCTGAACGCCTTCATAAAGGAGGGCGTGTCCCCGCTCTACATGCTGCCGTCCTTCCCTAGTGTCACATTCCCGAACCACTACACACTGGTGACTGGCCTGTACCCGGAAAGTCATGGTGTCGTTGGGAATACGTTCTGGGACCCGGAGCTCCAAGCTGAGTTCTACTACACCGACGCGAAGCGGAGCCTCGACCCGAAATGGTGGGGGGGCGAGCCTTTCTGGGCCACGGCAGAGAAGGCCGGGATCAGGACCGCCATCCACATGTGGCCCGGCAGCGAGGCGCACATACTGGGCATTGAGCCGAGCTTCTTAGACAAGTACAACGGCAACGAGAAGCTGTCCAGCAAGGTCGCGAGGGTATTCGAGTTCCTGGACAAGCCCGGGATGGAGGACAGTCACGCGACGCTGGAGGAGATGAGGCCCCAGCTCATCGCCGCCTACGTGCCAAATGTGGATTCCGACGGTCACACCTACGGCCCCAACAGCACTGAGATCAGGAGGACGATCAAGGAGGTGGACGACATGCTGGACCAGATCTTCCATGGCATGGAGCAGCGGAACCTGAGTCACATCGTCAACGTGATCGTGGTGTCGGACCATGGGATGGCGACGACGGATGCCTCGCGCATCTTGCAGCTGGACGACCTCGTCGACCTAGACAAGGTCTCTCACATCGACGGCTGGCCGCTCGTGGGCCTGAGGCCGAAGAAAGAAGAGGACCTCCAGGCGCTGTACGAGGAGCTGGTCCGGAACACGAAGGGGAACCCAAACGTCGACATCTACCTGAGGGACGTCAACATGCCAGAGCGGTACCACTTCCGCCAGAACGAGCGCATCGCTCCGCTGTGGGCTGTGCCAAAAACTGGGTGGAACGTGGTCAAGAAGGCAGAATTTGACGTGCAGGAGGCCATGGAGAAGGGGCTGGAGTACCACCCGAAGGGCCTGCACGGGTACGACCACGAGCACCCGCTGATGAGAGCGATTTTCGTTGCGAGAGGCCCTGCGTTCCCTCATGCACCGAATAGCAAGGTGGAACCGTTTCGTACGTTTTTCTTTGTTTCTTCCCTTTCTCTTTGTTTCTTCCTTTTTTTTTCCCGCCCGTTGTCCCCTGTCTCACTTGCATTTTGATTTGTACCCCCTTTGCTCTGCGTTTGCCTCTAACGGTACTCATGCGCAAATACGGATACTGACATGGCGAGCAACTGAGCCAGAAAACATCGAGGTGTACAACATCCTCTGCGACTCGGTTGGCCTGGCTCCAGTCGCCAACAACGGCACTCTCCGCCTGCCCCTGAGGCCTGTCGGGCTGCACAGCCCTGAGAGCACCATTGAGGAGCCTGCAGACCCTGACCCTGCGATTGCAGGCACTCCCGTTCTGGGAGTGTCCTCGTTGGAGACCGCTACCGCCACCTCTAGCAAAACGGTCGGTGTCGATCCAGTCACGAGTCAAAAACAACAGCAGCAGACTGGGTCGCCCTCGAAGGCGGTGCAGGTCGACCCGGTCGAGACGAAGGCGCCTTCCGGTGGGAGCGAGGCTGGCAGCGGCGGTGGGGATGATGAGGATCGGAAGACGGCCGCGGACAAAATCAGTGATCTTTGGGATTGGGTGACCGACAAGCTTGATGAGTTTTGGGACAAGGTCACTGGATCCAAGGGTGGAAACTAGCTTACGTCCGTACCAAGAAAGTGGCTATTGCTGTTGGCCGACCAGCCAGCCAAGAGGACGGGGTATTTTCTTCTGCGACACCGACTGCGTGGGGGCTCTGACTCTTCATTTCTTGTCCTTTTCATTTCTTTAACTTTCTCCTTGCAGAGGTATGTGCTGGCGTTTGGGATGCTTGCTGCTTTATTACCGGCTTCTGTACACGCACGTAGAGGGATGCAGTCAGCCACATGATTCGATAGGTACTAACTAGTACCAAGGTTCTCCTCAACCACTTGCTGCCCTGGGACTCGCGGTTTCCGCTGGATGGGCAAATGTCCATCCCCTCTCCTTAGTTAATCAAACTTGTACTATTGATATTTCTATCTATGCTATACTATCTCTCACTGATTTCGGGTTACTAGTTTCTTACCCGTGTTTGTTCACTGTCTCGTCCTGCACCACACCTCTCAAAAGCGCGCACAAAGCGGTGTGGTTCATGTACTTGCCCGAGCCGCCCAGGCTCTCCTCGTCCGTCGTCACCAACGAGCGAGGTGTCATTAGTGAACCTCTCTAAAGCCTGCCTTCTAGAGATTGTAGGCGTCCGAAAAGCGTTCCTGTACGGATGAAGTTGTTCCCCAAGCGTTTCCTCTCCGTAGAAACTCAACTTCCTCACTACTTCCACTATAGCACTGTGGTAGGGCATCAGTGAGCTTGAAACACGCAGAGGAATAACAGCCGCGATTTTATCTGTTCTGTCAGGCTGCCACAGCCTCAAGCGCAGGCAGGGATCATTGGTCTTCTGGAAGCATTGCTGGTGGATAAGTGGGCCCCTAAGCTTGTGCCTTGGGTCGTTGGGCCTGGTTTCCAGTGGAGGCAGGGCCTCTGATCGCCGCCTCCCTTGTCGGTCGCCTCCAGTGGTCATCACTGACCTCACTCGTTTCAATTGATTACACCTTTACTACTATAGCGGGGAGAACGCGACGCGCCTTTTCGATGAGGCCCCACGTTTACATTCGTTTGCGAACCAAAACCCCCAAAAAAGAGGGAGTAGTGTCTGCGTCACGAGGAAGCCACGACTCAAAGTGCTGTGCTGATCTCGTCCGGCTTTGATCGAGTTTTGTCTCTCTTATTTCGTCTTTTCTTTTGACCCCCGATTCAGCCATCAACTTCTCGGAAGCAGATGCGGGTGCAGCTTCAGCTGAGGACTACATGGCTCCCGCCCAGCGCCCTTTCGAGCCTAACGACGCCCTGCTCCTGAGGACGGACAAATTTGTTCTCACCACGGCCAGGCTGCTGCTGTCTGTACCATAAACTACTCCGATCTGTCCTTTCCTCTTTCCCTCTCTCGCTTGCAAGGGAGGTTCCACGTATGAACGAAATTTTCCAGAGCCGCCAACCTGCAGGTCGTAAGCAGGCTGAGAGCCAACGAAGAGGTCCGACCGAGTGACACACAGTACGGGTGACAGCCCGTCCGGTCAGGCAGCATCACCAACAGATCATTATCAGACAAGGCAACTGTTGCTAATTTTCCCCTTCTCGCCTGCTTTTGCGCCCCAGCAAGCGTCGTGTAACCTTCACACCGCAGAAAGTTTCGCACCCAACCATGGCGTCTTTCTACGGTGCTTCCGAGCCCTCCCCGAGGGAGACTGTCACTATGCTCGAGGATGAACTCAACCTCGCGAGAGTCATCCTAGCCTCTCTCAACGAAGAGCCTGAAGGCACCCACGACGACGAGATTGCAAGCGCCAGGGCAGAGGTCCGACGTCTCAGCGAGCGACTCCAGAAGGCGAGGAAAGCTCAGATACAGGAGGGTTCGTGCGATCCATATTCTTCTCCATTCGTTCCTCAGCCGCCTGGTCCGCCTGATCCGCCTCATCATTATTTCCGTCTTGATTCCTTCACTTGGTCCGTATGTGCTAAACTTTCTTGAGAAGGCATACAACCTGACCAGGTACTTCCTCTCGTCGACGCAAATAGTATTCCCGGTTCGGCGGCCAACGGTATGCCATTCATTCCCGCCTTTCTCTTGTGATCCGTCGCTGCCTACCTTTCCCTTACCTCTTCCTTACCTTTACCTCACTCCTTCCTCACCTTTATCTTCTACACACTCTCCGACCTGTTCATCCTCCGCTTTACCACCGAACCGTCGTTTCTTGACCAGTATATCTTTCCTTCTTCACACCTCCCTAATAAATGACTATGTTTCTGAATCCAGGAAGCTCATCCTCGGCCTCATCTTCGTCGCCCCATCGTACACCAAGCGATACCGACTCAGACCAATTCATCGATCCTCAGGCCCTGTCCAAGATGAGCAACCGCAAGCGCTCCTTTGGTACCCATCTCGAGGGCGCGCCATATAACAGTGGCCAGGATAACAAGACGCCAAGGATGACGCCGCCACTGAATAACGCCAACGACGAGTTTAGAACACCGTCGACGGGGCACAGGTTCCAGAACATTATCGACCTTACTGGGTACGTACTACGCTACTCCCTGTTTGTGTTGGAATTTTACTATGGGAGCTAATCGCTTGTGAATATTCCTTCAGGGACGATGCCGATCTTTTACTTGACCTCGAGAAGATCCGCGAGGCAGAAGCACACTTTAAGCAACAAAAGCAGGCCCAAGATAGGGACGCGGCCTTCGCTCGACTGTTGCAGAGCGGCGGCGGCTTTGGCAACTCGACGCTGTCAGCATTCGATGATGGTATGTCCTCAAACTCGTTTGGCGGCATGACGACGACAGGGACAACGACGACGAACGCTCCGCCGCAATATGGGCAGCTGCAGGCTTCTTCGGCCCATCAACGGCCCACCCTAAGGGCTGTCCATTCGCCAAACCACTGGCACCACACTGTCAGTAGCCCGCTGCCAACCCGCCCTGCGCCGTCGCCCTACACCCTACTCGGGCAAGCGTCTGAGCAAGCAGCTGGGCAAGCATCTTCATCCTCGGCTGGTCAAGGCCTCACCCTTCCTGTCAGTAGCTTCGGCGCCTATAAGAACAGCATGCCGGGCAGCTTCGTTGATGAGGAGGATGAGGACGGTGGAGGCTCACCTTGGGACTCGGAGGACGAGGAATTCCGCAGGATGAACGGGATGCCGATGCGCAGGTCGCTCCGTGCGGACCATGTGACTGAGCCGTTCATGGGAATAGGCTCAAGCTCCATTGGCTATCGGCCTGGGGTCCCTGCGCTCGAGTTGGCGCGTCAAAACGCTTTGGCGAGACAGGCTGGCGGGGCTGGTTTCTCATGGGGATCGCAGGGTAGCATCCTGCCTCCCCCTAACCTGTACAGCAGCAATGCTTACCCCAGCGCAAATGGAATGAGCTCCTATCTTCCCAGTGCCGTTAACGGGGGCACCTACGACCACTGGCCTTCAGCAACCCCCCCTCTGGCCAATATCATTCAGCGCTCTAACGAGTACAACTGGTTCGATGGCACAGAAGCATCGGGAAACCCGTTCTCAGAGCGGCTACAGCAGTACATGGACGATGTGGCCAATGACCCTCGCAAGAATGCCGAAGAGATCATGAACCTGCTCTCCAACATTCGCCCGGACATGGAAATCCCTGAGGAGGAGCGAGAAGGCACCCCGGATGCTATGAAGTATCCGCTCTACACTCACCAACAGCTGGCGTTGAAGTGGATGAAGGACTCGGAGGAAGGCCCGAATAAGGGAGGGATCCTGGCGGATGACATGGGACTGGGCAAGACCATCTCGACACTGGCCCTGATTGTGTCGCGCCCGTCGACCGAGCCCAACGTCAAGACGAACCTCATCATTGGACCGGTCTCGCTGGTCAAGCAGTGGGAGTCAGAATGCAGGCGCAAGCTCAAACAGGAAAACGTCTTGAGCGTATTTCTTCTGCACGGCAAGAAGGCGACATATGACGATCTTCGCAAGTACGATGTGGTCTTGACGACGTACGGAACCATAGCCATGGAGGTCAAGCGGATGGAGAGGTACAAGATTGACCACCCGCACGAGGACTACGATAACGACCCGATCCTGCAGCGACAGTGTCCGCTGCTGCACAGCAAGACCAAGTTCTACCGCGTCATTCTTGACGAGGCTCAGTGCATCAAGAACTCCAAGACGCAGGCTGCTAGAGGGGCTCACATGCTTCAAGCGACGCACCGGTGGTGCCTGACGGGGACTCCAATGATGAACGGCGTCATCGAGTTGTACTCTCTGATTCGATTTCTTCGGATCAAGCCCTACAATGACCAGAGGGCGTTCACGGCGGCCTTTGGCGCCCTGGACTCGAGCGGCAGAGCTAGGAACACTTCGGTGCGACAACGGGATGGCGCCCTCAAGAAGTTGCAGGCTGTGCTCAAGGCGATCATGCTGCGTCGGATGAAGACGTCCACGATTGACGGCAAGCCCATCCTAAACCTGCCGGCCAAGATTGAAGCTTCATCCTATGTGATCTTCTCCGAGGATGAGGCCCAATTCTACGCGGACCTTCAGAGCAAGGCTCAAGTCACGTTCAACCGCTACATGAGGTCGGGCACTATCGGCAAGAACTACTCCAACATCCTGACGCTGCTTCTCCGCCTTCGACAAGCGTGCTGCCACCCTCACCTGAACCTGGATGTTGAGTACGTTGGGGGCGACGTTTCGACCGATGACATGGCTGCCATGGCGAGGGAGCTTCCCCCCGAAGTCGTCGAGAGGCTGAGGAACGTCGAGGCCTTTGAGTGCCCCATCTGCTTTGACGCCGTCGCAGATCCATCCCTGGTCATCCCATGCGGCCATGACACTTGCCCGGAATGTCTGTCTAGGCTCACTCACAATTCGGCGCAGAATAACATAATGGCCGGCCGAGAGGGCGCCCCCAGTATGACTTGCCCTCAGTGCCGCGGCCCGGTCGACCCGAAGAAAGTTATCAGCTACACCACCTTCAAGATTACGCATATGCCGGAGAAGGCGGCTGAGGAGGGCCTGATTGAGAGCGCGGAGCCGGCCGATGCTTCCAATGCCGGCGAAGAGAACGATGACGAGTCCAACAGTAGCACCTCTGAGGACTTTTGGTCGATAGACTCGGATGACGATGATTTGGACGATGACAGTGGCGACTCAAATTCAGATGCGGATGAGAATGGCGACCTCAAAGGCTTCATCGTCGCGGACGGCGAGACAGATGAAAGCGAGCCCGAGAGCGATGATGACGACGACGACGGCCTCGACATCTTCAAACACTCTGGGAAAGAGGAGGACAAGGTGAAGATGAGCCCGGACTCCAAAAAGCTGAAGCTCGCCGGGGAAAAGGAGAAGAAGCTGAACAAGGTGAAGGGAAAGGAGAAATTGATTGCAAAGCGAGAAGGAAAGTGGAAGGGCAAGGGCAAGGGAAAAGCAAAGCCGGCCGATGAGACCTTGTCGAAGAAGGCCAAGGGCAAACGCAAGCTGGAGGAGGTGAAGCCGCACCAGCTAAAGGAGCTCCGCCAGCAGGCGACCAAGAACAAGGAGGCAAGGGCGCGCTACATGAAGTACCTGAGCGACAATTGGATCTCGTCAGCAAAGGTCAGCCAAGCCTGCGAGCTGCTGCAGGAAATCCAGCCGACAGGCGAGAAGACGATCGTCTTCTCTGTCTGGACGGGCCTGCTGGACCTGATCGAGGTGTCGATCCGCAAGGAGCTGAAGCTTAAGGTGTGCCGGTATGACGGCAGCATGAGCAGCGCGCAGCGAGACGAGGCGGCCCGGCGGTTCCAGGAGGACGGGCGCGTCACGGTCATGCTCGTCTCGCTCCGGGCGGGCAACGCCGGCCTGAACCTTACGGCAGCCTCGAGGGTCATCATCATGGACCCGTTCTGGAACCCATACATCGAGATGCAGGCTGTTGACCGGGCCCACCGGATCGGCCAGCAGAAGCCCGTGCACGTGCACCGCATCCTGGTGCGGGAGACGGTCGAGGACCGCATCGTGGCGCTGCAGGACCGCAAGAGGCAGCTCGTCGAGGCGGCGCTCGACGAGGGGGAGAGCAAGTCCCTGGGCAGGCTGACGCACAACGAGCTCGCTTACCTGTTTGGCGTCAGGGGCAACCCGAACGCGTGAGAGGTTTGTCGTGGTTGATTTGCTTAGTGTTGTCCTTCACTTTTTGTGGGGCTCCCCCTTCCGCCACTTCGTCTTGCACGGCTACCATGGACCTGCCACTGGTTCGGAGGAAATTATCGTCAACAGGATCACGATGTTTAACTCTTTTCGAGCCAAAACGAGCAGAGAGCGTTAAGCACGGCTTAGCACTTCCGAGCATCATATCTCATCCCAGCCTTTATTTTTCCCGCTCGCTACTTCTTTTGACCATTTCATCCCTTATCAGCTCACTCTTTCTTTGGATCCCGGAACTGCGGAATCACACAGTTTTGTTTTTATTTCCTATGATTCGAACTGTCCCTTTCGTTACGATGAACCACGATCCTATGGATGGACTTGCTGAGAGGTAGCGGACGCATCTATAATCAACACCAATGACAACAACAAAAGGAAAAAAAGACGCAAGAAGACTTCACAGTCATGTATCGGGGGACTGGGCTGACCTTCATCTCTTTTCAAACTCAATCGTGTCCTGTTATTATCCCCCAGGCGGAGTTTTGAGGAGTTGATCAGGGGAGGGAGGGGGATTATATGCTCAATGTTGTGCTGTTCCGTCTTTCCCTCTCTTTTTTTAAATTTTCTTCTATTTTGTGTCTCCTCCCTCTTATCATCTACCCACCACATTCTGTTTCATGGGCTGCGGCTTTTCTTTGCTGATGCCAAAGCCAGCCTAGGGGTAATACCTAGATACCTAGATGGGTAGGTAGGCTTGGTAAATGAATTATGTTTTTATGCCGCCGATAGCACATTACCTTTTAGCATGAAACATATGCTGGCCACGTAAGCGTGATATTGTGTCTTGGAACGCTCTCGAGAGCGGATTTAGTGGTTCTTGAGTCCGGTGCGGCCAGCTTAGAAAGTAATTGTTCGGTCGATGTCTCGGCCAAGTCGGATTTCTTACGCAGTAGTGCGCAAGTCGATTTGATGAGATCTGTCCGGGGTATGCAGGGGGCCAAACATGGGTTGGCACCATCATGCGAAATACGTATATAAGTGGGTTACTGTTAAACTTCAAAGCGACATGACCCCCCCGTATTCTCTTCCTTGGGCGAATGGCGGGGTTTGCCCAGCAACCCGCCGCTGGCTAATGTCCTACTGATAAGACGAGAGTGACAGCGAGGGAAAGAAATAAAAGCTACAATGGAGACGAGTGACAGGGGCGATAGTGGGGTCGTAGGCGAATTAATAATACGCTAAGTGTAGGTAAAACCTGGTGGATGTTGGGAGAAATGCCGGTCATTGTTTCGGCGCAGCCATGTCTGTCGAAAAGTTTAAATCGACAGTCAAGAACCAAAATGTATCGGAGATTCGCGAGAAGCGAGAGAGCGAAGAACCTCCCGGCCGAAGGCACAAGGGACCAGGGAACCAAAGAACCATACCAGACCAAAACCAGACCGGACCTTCGGGTCACCCGGGGTAGTACCTGTAACACGCCGGTTACCCATTGAACGCCAAGCCTGTCGTTTGTTTGACCGACCCTTCCCTGCTATGTTTGCCAACCCAACCCAGAAAAGCTAAAATGAAGTGATACAATAAGAGAGCTGGGAAGCGAAATAACGAAAGTGAACAGGATGAGGTATCTTTTGTGTTCGTTCAAGTCATGGGCTCGTGTGTTGATAGGGCGTCTGAGGTGAGGTGATGCGCGGGGGAGGAGATTGTCTACCAATTGGTGTGTGCGTGTGCGTGTGTGCTCGAATGGTCGATAAGTTGAGTCTCAAAAATGAGAGAAACAAAAGCATAGGCATTGAAAG
>PYSP01000446.1:0-23112 GCA_003049395.1 Pseudohalonectria lignicola
GCTCCGGATTGTCAGGCATGTTGCATCCTCACGGTGGGGGCCTTGATAGCCACTCCTATTCCGTATAAAAGGGGTTGGCGAGATTTCTTTTCAACTTTGGTGTTTCGGCTTCCAAGATGTGTCGTCATTGTGAACGGGTGCCTCATTTGAAAGAGCCAAAGATAAGGGGGAAAGAACAAAACCGAAGCAGGTCAAAGCTCTCAACGATGACGGCAGCAAAAGCGGCACAGGGCTTGCACACGTTCGGCAAAGATGACGCCCTTCTGACCTTGCCTACCTCCGGTCGCTCGCCGAGTCCAAAAGAAGGATTTGCTACTTTAGCCACGCCTACCCACTCAACCACGCTCTCACGGCTTGCCAAAGCTAGAAAATTGTATTGAAAGCAGCTATCAGAGCCCGAATGCCGAGCTGAAATCGATGGATTCGCCCAGATGTCACCGCCCCCCTGCCCCTTACAACCCGGTCCTCGGAGCCTGGGCTCCACAGAACGGTCACCCACGCTTTGCCACAGTAACCCGGACAGAGCCGCAATCTACTCTTGGCTTGGCCTGGCCCGCAAGGTTTAGGCAGGGGGTGCCTGGAAATTGAGCTCCCATTGGTTCAGTTTGTTGTTTGGGCATTTCGTCGTCCTCTGTGTTAGGAGGAATTCCTGTTAGCTAGAGGCAAAGGTAGAGACCAGGGGGGAAAAGACTTTTGTGGATTGCCGAAGAGACTAGAAGCCGGCTTATATCCGTGGCGTCCCTTAATGCCCTGTGGCTTACTAGGCACCCAAGTCACCTAACACATCCCTTTTCATGTGTGAATCCAGTCTTGTACATGAACGAGCTAGGCATTCGAGCCAGCACAACGGTGAGGAAGTGCTATCTCTCTCGGAATACGGGGAGTTGCTCCTAGGATGATCTTTATGACAGGACCGAGGAAGAATAACTGGGGGCTTGTTTGGGTTAGAGAGGAGAAGTATATAAAGCACATATGTCTCCCTCTCCTGACCAGTTTCCAGGGGGCGATGATCTCTCTTTTGCCTCGTCCTTATTTTTTGTTTCTCGGACAAGAGCTTTCACTGTGTGTCTTCCTTCCGCCCTTACCTCACATAGTCCTATGTGCCCTCTCGTACAATCTTTTTCCTGTTCTTTTCCATATCCTTGTGCTTTAGGAGTCTACAATTCTAGGCTTGACCATCATGGCAGGAAAACAAGAAGATTCACAGGGGCACCGGGCCTCCGCCGACGCCTCCAGCAGCAAGGCGCCAGCTGTCAATTCAGCCTCCCATGCTGGGGTCCAAACCAGCGGCGATGAAGGCCTGCACTACATCCAGTATGCCCCAATCGTGCGCGCGCAGGGTGGCAGCGGCAGCGGCCCTTCGGTGGAGGGCTCGCCCACGTCAACCTCCTCCAGGACCGGCTCCTTGCACCACAACCACCGTCACCACCACCGGCGGTCGGGCTCCTTCGGGTCCAGCGTCAACCGCACTACCTCGCACGCCTCGCAGAAGGAGCGCGTCGACCCTGAGCTGGACGTGAACCTGCCCTACCGGACCCTGAGCGCCAACGCGAACCTGGACGAGTACCGAACCGAACGCCCGTCCGGCCACATCCCCGGGCCCCAACAACCGGACGGCAAGGGCCCGTACAGGCTCGTCACCTTCGTGCCGGGGGACGGGGAGAACCCCAAGAACTGGTCCGGGGCGTACAAGTGGTACTGCACCATGGTCGTGGCCCTGACCTGCTTCGTCGTCGCCTTCGCCTCGAGCGTCATCACCGCCGACGTCGAGGGCGTCATGGACGAGTTCGGCGTGGGCGAGGAGGTCGCGCTCGTGAGCATCAGCGTCTTCGTCGTCGGGTTCGGCATCGGGCCCATGGTATTCGCGCCGTTGTCGGAGATGTATGGGAGGAGGATAATCTAGTGAGTCGGTTCTGTTGGTTTCGCTGACTTAAAAAGATCCTTTCCATCCTTGTTTATGCTGACAACTTCGACTCATCTGCATCATAGTGGCTCGACCCTGCTGCTCGCAGTCGTCTTCATCATCCCCTGTGCCCTAGCCAAGAACATCGAGACGCTGCTCGTCTGCCGGGCCATCGACGGCATCGCCTTCTCAGCGCCCATGACTCTGGTTGGCGGCACGCTGGCCGATCTCTGGCGCAACGAGGAGAGGGGTGTGCCAATGGCCGCCTTCAGCGCAGCACCCTTCATCGGCCCTGCCAGTATGTTTCGCGCGCCCCCTTTTTTTTTTTCATCTTCGGGTCCCTTCAGGTTCTTACCCAGATCCCCTTGAAGAGCACAACAGAGGGAAGAGACGAGAGAGAGGACGGACAGCTAACCATTGCTCGACAAAAACTCACAGTCGGTCCCCTGGTCGGCGGCTTCCTCTCCGACGCAGCCGGTTGGCGCTGGCTCTACTGGATCCAGCTCATCCTCTCGGGCGTGGTGTGGATTCTCATCACCTTCACGGTGCCAGAGACGTACGCACCCACCATCCTCGCCCGGCGCGCCCGGAAGCTGAGGAGGGAGACGAAGGAGCAGGAGCACGTCACAGAGCAGGACCTCGACCTGCGGCCCGTCGGCGAGCGGCTGGGCATCTTCCTCATCCGGCCCTTCCAGCTGCTCTTCAGCGAGCTCATCGTCTTCCTCATCTCGCTGTATATGAGCGTGCTGTACGGCCTGCTGTATATGTTCTTTGTCGCGTTCCCCATCATCTACCAGAAGGGCAAGGGCTACTCTGCCGGGACTACCGGTTTGATGTTCATTCCTGTGGCCGTTGGTGTAAGTTCACAAAGTTTCGGTTTCCAATTTCCTCGGTGGCGCGTCTTTGGCCTGACTCTGGCTGACGTGTGCATGCATCGAACCAAAATTATAGGTCGTCCTCTCCGCCCTCTGCTCCCCCTTGGTGAACAGGCACTACCTGGCCATGGTGCGCAAGCACAACGGCAATCCGCCGGCCGAGGTCCGCTTGATCCCCATGATGTGCAGCTGCTGGCTCATCCCGATCGGGCTCTTCGTCTTCGCCTGGTCGTCGTACCCGAGCCTGTCGTGGGCGGGGCCGGCCATGGGCGGCCTCCCCGTCGGGTTCGGCTTTATCTTCCTGTACAACTCGGCCAACAACTACCTGGTCGACTCGTACCAGCACCAGGCGGCCTCGGCGCTGGCGGCCAAGACGTGCATCCGGTCCTTCTGGGGCGCCGCCGTCGTGCTCTTCACGGCCCAGATGTACGCGCGGCTGGGGGACCAGTGGGCATCGACCCTGCTGGCCCTCATCAGCCTCGCCTGCTGCGCCATCCCTTTTCTCTTCTGGCGGTACGGCGCCCGGATCCGCCAGGGTAGCAAGTACGCTTACGGCGGCGAGGACGACGCGGCCGCGGCCGCGGACCCGGAGCAGTCGTCCTCGGACGACCTGGAGATGGGCAAGGCCAACGACGCTCCAGCCGGGGACGCCGAGGACCTCAGGAGGGCCCGCAGCTACGTCAGCAACCCCTGAAGAGGGGTCGAGGTAGCGGGGACGGAGCTACTTGCACCAAATTCCCCGTGCTCACGCAAGTTTGCAAAGCTATAAGGCTCGGTTGCGCTTTCGTGCCGCTTCAGGCCCGGCAGGCCCTGGGTAGTTGACTCGTCCAATCCGGGAGGCTTCTGCCACGGGGAAGATGCAAGAAGCCTCCAGGTGGGGAGCGAATCCGTTGGTGCATTACAATGTGATAAAAACACATTGCTAAGTGGAACCCCGAGGCTGGCAGAAGCCGAGCCGCTGGAGTGTCACTCTCAACTGGCAACGCTGGCGTGATTGACAAAAGCTTGGCACCAACACGGTGTCACTGAATCAGTCGGGAATCAGCAGTCGGGTGGGTAGTATGGCGGCGAGACAGTTCTAGAAGGTCTAATTGAAAGGATATAGGCGTTAGGAAGATATCGGCTGCCGCCGCATTATTTGTCAAATGGAGATTCCATAGTATAGAATTTTTAATAGAAACGCTTTCGCTCAGCCCAGTTCCTCTCATGATGCCCAGAAAGAGATTTGGGATTTCCGAGGGTCAAAGGGTTTTCCCCTTCCCAGTTGTGGCCAGAATGATTACAAACTGCAGGTGTGCCTCGCTGGCACCGAGCCTCCACAGAGGCACAGAAAATGCCGGCTAGCGGCTGCCGGTCGAATGACGGCATCCCGGGATCTGGTTTGGGGATTGGTAGGGTGGCAGGGGTAGAAGCCCCGAGGGATGGCTTGACAAATCGCCCTGGTTTTTCCGCCTGAGTTCCAGAAGCTTAGCTTAGCATTTCACAAGCAAGCAGCGGGCAGTGACTAGGAAGCTGCGCTTTTCCAGTTCTTGCTTTCCAATGCCGCCCGTTTTGTAATAGGTAGTCCCCCTCATCCCGCCTGATCTCTATCAATTATCAAAGGTCCTGTACTAGTATAAAGAGCCCCTCTTTCTGTCGCAATCATGGCGCAATCAATCCCAAAATCCACAACACTACTTCTCTCCAGCATCATCCACCGCTCAGCAGCACCATCCCTTCGCTCAACCAGAACACTTCCTAGATTCATCATACCTACCACACAAACAAGAACCTTCCGCTCTACACCAGCCAACATGACTGTCCACGACATCCTAAGGTTCGTCCGCTACCATTACCCTCTGTCCGTTCACGCTTCCATCTTGCGGGCGAGGCACGGGGAATGCCCCACCTTCTCCCTGCGGGTTTCCTCCGCCGTGTCGTCACACCGGGTTTATTCGCGCATTCACTGACGTTCGATGGTTTCACAACAAAACAGCGAGCAGGACTTCAAGGACGCCCTCACCCAGCACAAGGTCGTCCTGGTCGACTTCTTCGCAACGTGGTGCGGCCCTTGCAAGATGATCGCCCCCAAGATCGCTGAGTATGTCTTTTTCTTCCTTTATCGGAGGGCCCTTCCCCTCCCCTCCTCCCCTCATATAATGCCGTCTCCATGGCGTTCATTGTCTGGTGTTCGAAGTTGCAACAAAGGCATCCCAGCTGACAGTAGGACCATGGAATCTCTCGCTAGTTGGTCCAACGAGTTCCCAAACATCTACTTCGTCAAGGTCGACGTCGACGACCTTCCCGAGATCTCGGCCGCGCACGGCGTCCGGGCCATGCCCACCTTCAAGCTCTTCACCGACGGCAAGGAGTCCGCCGAGGTCATTGGCGCGATCCCGCCCAAGCTGCAGGCCCTCATCAAGGAGAACCACCCGGAGACTGCTGAGCCCGCCGCCGCTGCCGAGTCTGAGGCTGCTTGAGAAGTTGTGCTACGTACACAGTATAATTCAAGAAGAGGATGATGGCGGGGTGGAACAAAAAAAGAAGGTCGGATCGTCGACACTAACAATCATCTGAGTATGAGACCTTTTTGTACATCACGGGGACACCGGGGGATTTGTTTTCCCCGGAACGGAGTTTTCGGAGGGTAGCTGTGAATCAGCATCGATCTTACACACAATTGGGCTCCTAAGATGGGCGGGCAAGGATTCTATGGCTCTCTTAAGCAGCCAGTGTTTCCCTTCGTTATTCACGACCTTAGTTTAGACAAAGGATAAGCGGCCTAACCAGTCCATGAACAACATTGCACCTTTTCTGAGCATGCCTCAAAGCACTGGACGTTGCGGATACTGCTTCCAGGCGCGTGATATCGTAACAATAAGAGCTATGTCATATTTTGAGATGGTATCATCCTCACCTGTTTTCAACGCTGACCGTGCCCTTGACCCTGATTATCATGAGAAAAGGACCGTGAAAAAAATGAAAAAGAAGGTGTACGGGAAAGGGGAAAGAATAACATCCGCGTCACCCTCATATAGCGCTTATACCAAAACCAAAGGATACCCAACATAAAACCACAGCAGTAGCAACAGCAGCAGCAACAGGGGTACTTACTTTCGGCTAGTCAAGCTCCCCAGTGATATACCCAATCTGCCTCCTCCCGTTGACCCCAACACCAGCAAGCCTCCCCGCGAGCGCGTTCTGCGAGTCGACGAGCTTCTTCTGCTCGGCCAGCCGGGTTCGGACGCGCGCGTCGCTCTCCCTGTCGACGCGGTCGAGGTCCTCCCTCTCACGTACCCTCACGGCGCTCAGCTGCTGCGCGCTCGCCAGCCGCTCCTCGCCCGTCTTCCTCTCCCACTCGAGCAGCCTCGACCGCCTCAGCTCCTCCGCCTCGAGCTCCGACTCGGCCAGGAGGCGGAGCCGCGACAGCTCCGCCTCGGCCAGCCCCCGGGTGTGCTCCAGCGCCGCCTCCCGCTCGGCCCGCTGCCGCCGGACCGCCTCGGAGAAGAGCTCGCCCTCGACGGCGGCGCGGGACCGCATGGCCGACAGCTCGTCGTCGTGCAAGCGGCGGGAGCGGGCCTCCTCGAGCGCCGCCCGCTCCGCGTAGATGCGGTCCTGCAGACCCGCAAGCTCCGCCGCACGCCCCAGCTGCCTCTCGTGGTCCCGGTCCTCGAGCGCGAGCCGCTCCGCCCGCGCCTTCCTCTCCCGCTCGGCGCGCAGGAGCTCCTCCGGAAGGCCAGACGCCCCCTCGGGCTGGGGCCCCTCGTTGGCGTAGAAGACGTCCTCGGCCCGGTTGGCCCTGAGCAGGGAGAGCAGCTGCTCCTGCGCGTCCGAGGCCGTCATCAGCCGGGCCACGTACTCAGTCGGGGAGTAGGTGAAGCGCCCGTCGCTGTAGCGGTTGAAGGGCTCGTTGACGTGTCGCCACATGCCCGCCCGGAGCAGCGCCCTGGCCGTGGGAACCGGGTCCCGGGACCCCAGGGCGAGGAGCAGGACCGACTTGCCGTCCGACCTCAGGGTCAGGTCCGTGCCGCGCTCCTCCATCAGGAAGGACATGGCCCTCGCCATGGCCTTCTCCCTCACCGCCGTGAGCGGGGAGTCGGCCGCGTGAAGGCACATCTCGCCCAGGGCGCTGCGCCCGCCGTGTAACGGGCTCGGGAAGTCGACGTCGTGGCCGAAGTCGGCGAGCAGCCGCAGGGCGGCCAGGTCGAGCTCGCGCGCCGCGTTGTGCAGCGACCCGTCGTTCCGCGACGGTTCCGCAGCCAGCACGCTCGTCATCATAGCCGTCCCGACCTCGCCCCCGACCCGCGTCGCCATGGTGAGGGGCGTGTTGCCCGTCGCGTCGGCCACGTCCACCTCGGCGCCGGCCAGGATCAGCGCCCTCACCACGTCCGGGCGCCGGTGCTGGACGGCGAGCATGAGCGGGGTAGTCTTGGAGATGGCCGTCTCGAAGTTGACCTTGGCCCCCTTCTCCAGGAGCAGGCCGAGCACCGCGCTGCTGATCTTCTTCTGCGGCTGCATCAGCGCCCAGAACAGGAGGCTGACCTGCTCGTCCTCCTCGATCTCGTCCATCACCCGCGCCGTTGTCATGCGGTCGAAGTAGTAGCCCGCGTCGAGCAGCGCCTGCACGATGCTGGTGGACCGCGGGTACTGCGACAGCGCCCGGAACACGACCGGCTGGCACTCTGGGTGGTTGAACATGACGTCGAGCCTGTCCTCGCCGTTGTGGTACTCCCCAAACAGGGATATGAGCCTCAGCGCCTCCTCCTCAGGGAGCTCCAGCTCGAATATGTAGGGGAACGCGAGGGAGACGGCCTCGGAGCTCGGCTTGTGCTCCAGCAGCTTCTGGATCAGGTCGGCATCGGCCTGCTTGGCCGCCTTCTGGAGCAGAGCCCCCGCGCCGAAGTTGACGTCGACGCTGCCCGAGCTGAGGAGCAGGTCAACGAACCGACGCGCGATGCCGTCCCTCTCCGTCCTGAAGAACTCGACCGCGACGGCGAGCGCGGCTGTCACGCCGTCCCCGCCGGCGCCCTTGGCGAGGAGCTGCCCGGCGACGCCCAGGCCGGCGTCGGACATCCATGCATCAGCGCCGTCCGCGGTGAAGGCCTGCGAGAAGGCCCACGACACGTCCACAGCCGGCACCTCGCCCTGCAGGAAGGCGTCCAGCACGGGGGAAAGCAGCCTCCGGGCGGCGTCGCTCAGTGCCTGGCAACCGTTGGCCAGGGGCGAGGCCCCGTGGTCGAGCAGCAGGCGGACGAGCCGCATGTCGGGCCTCTCGTCCGCGACGGCCTTGGTGAGGCCGACGTGCACCTCCTCCGACGCCCGCGGCAGGCCGGCTTTGAACAGCATCTCGATGACCTCGAGCCTCGGCCCCGGGCTCAGCCGCCAGCTGGCCTTGAGGGACCGCACCAGGGTGGCGCGCGAGGGCCGCCTCTGCTTCCCCCCCACGTCCTCGACGCCCAGCATCGCCTTCAGACTGCCCAGGAAGGCGCTGCGCGTCGCCGTCCAGATGGCCTCGCCGCTGTTGTGGTCCGGGCTGCAGCCCCAACGGAGCAGCAGGCGCACCAGCTCGATCCCCTCGTCGCCGTACCGGGCTGCCGAGACAAGCTGCGCGTCTGCCACGTCCCCCGACACCCCCCTCTCGAGCAGGAGCTCGAAGACGGCGCACCTCCGCTGCAGGTCTCCTACCTCAGTCGAGGCCTGGAACCCGCGCGTGAGCGTGAGCCCCGCCACCTCGGCCGGGCTGGAGAGCAGCATCCTCAGCACGTCGTCGGCGCCGGCCCTGCACGCCTCCACGACGGCCTGCCCGTCCCGGTGGTCCACGGCGGCCCCGGCGTTGACGAGCGCCGTGCCCAGGGCGAGGTCACCGTCCGACGCCGCGGCGAGGAGCGCGTCCGAGACGGCGGGGCCGCAAGCCCCGGCTCGGAGGAGCAGCTCGCACGCCTCCTTCCTCCGATCCCTGTCCTGCAACTTCATCGCCTCGGCGAGCACACCGCCGAGCACGTCCGGGGCGGGGCACCTCTTGGCGGCCGTTCCCTTCGCCAGGACCAGCTCCACGATGTCAACTCGCCCCAGCCTGACCGCCCAGGCGAGCGCCTCGCCGTCGGCGCCGTCGGCGCTCGAGGCCAACAAGCCGATGAGGGGGAGGTCGTCCGGGTACGTGTTGACGGCGTGCACGAGTGCGCGGTTCGCCTCGGCCGCGGGGGCGCCGGCCTCGAGCAGCCTCTGCGCGAAGGTGAGCCGGTCCATGGGGTCGGCGATGCGCAGGGCCGAGGGCAGGGCCGCCGCCAGGGACGCCGCCACGGGCCGCGCCGCGAAGAGGAGGTCCGCCACCTGCGTGTCCGCCGCCGCCACCGCCCGGCACAACGCTGCCGCCTTGTACGCGTTGACGTCGGCGCCCGAGCTGAGCAGCGTCCGCACCACCGAGAGCACGCGCTGCTCCGGCCGCGTGGCGAGCGCCGCCTGCACCTCGGCCACTAGCAGGCTCGTGATCAAGGCCTTCTTCTCCATCTTCGGTAGGATCGCGTCCATCTTCCGCGCCTTCTCGGGCGTTGAGGCTAGCTCGGCCAGCTTTTGGAGCCCCCGCTCGATGGTCTCCTGGCTGGGTTTCCCGTTCTGCAGAAGTAGCTCGACCACCTGAGGGTTGGGGTCTCGGACAGCTGGATGCCGGGGAAACCGGAGGGGAAATGGGAAAAGTCAGTTCAATATTCTATATCCCAGATACGAAAGGGTTTCGTCGAAATCCCGCCTGTGTGCGCTCAGAGCCAGACTCACCCAGGATGAACGGGGCGCCCAGGTTGAAGTTGATGTCGGCATGGCCCTGCTTCAGCAAAACACCCAGCAGGTCCATATCCATAGGCTTTTCCTGAAGCACAATGATCATGGCCTCTGCGACCTCCTTTCCCTCCAACCCCGCCCCAGCCCCGAGGAGCGCCGAGATCATCCTCAACCGTATCGGCAGATTCGAGTTGAGCATCGCTTTCGAAAGAGCCGCCGCGGCGGTTCGGGAGCTTGGCTTGCTCTGCAGCAGCCTCTCTAGTAATGTGACGTCTTCGTGCGCCACCGCGGATATTATCCCCGCACCATCGTTGAAGTTGACATCGGCATTGTGGCTTAGAAGCAGCGAGATGAGCCGCTCGTCTCTTCTCGGGGGTCTTTCGTCGATGGCCTGCTGCATCGCCTTCGATACTATTTGACCCGGCAACCCCGTCGTGGCCAGGAAGCACTCCATCATTCGGTACCGGTCGACCGGGCTCAGCGTCATCAGATTCGGGAATACCTCGGCCAAGGTCTCGGGAGCGGGCTTTGCAGATAGTATGAGCTTGACGGCAGCAAGATTGCCCGTCATGGCGCCCACTTGCAGGGCCAGTCCTCCCCTGTGATCGACGGAAGCAGTCTCGTGTCTGTCGTAGACCATGCCACGAGGACCCTTCCTGAGGTCATGGCTCTCGACGAGACGTCCCCCCGGGAAGTGCGGAGTGAGCAGGAGCTTGGCCGTCTCGAGGTCCCCAGCCTCTACGGCACTGATAAGAGCGTCACTGAGCGGCTCCCCGCCGGCGCCCTTGCGCAAGAGGAGAGACATAAGGGCGTGCCGGTCCTCCGGGCTGATCCGCTTCGGGATGCACTCCACACACTCGGACGCGTATATCGGGCTCAACGCCGACCTCTCGTTCAGCAGGAGGTGCACCAAGCTAGCCCTCCCGTGTGATATCGCCGCCCGCAGCACCTTAGCGTCTTGGTACTCGATCGAGGCCCCGTGGGCGATCAGGAGGTCGACCATGTCGAAGAATTCCGTGACCGCCGACTGCAGCAGGGCATCCGAGACCACATCGCCTTGGGCGCCGGCGCAGAGCAGCATCTCCGCGAGCGCGAGCTTCTCGTTGGGCATTATGGTCGCGTGCGAGAACAGCTGGCTGAAGGCCTCGTTCAGGCCCTGCCCGACGGGCGGCTTGGCGCCGGTGAGGATGGCCAGGGTGATGTCGCCGCGGCACTGGGCGACGGCATGCTTGAGGGCGGCAGCGTTGTCGTAGCTCCCGTCGGCCGTCGACCGGCTGAGCCGTAGCACGGTGTCGAGACAGCCCCGTCGGCTGGCGCCCACCATCGACTGGGAGACCCAGCTCGGGGGAGGGCGGCCATCCGAGGCCAGGAGGTGGGCGACCAGTTCGGCCTGGCCGCCAGCGTGACATGCCTGGCGGAACGCGTCCTGCCCGTCGGCGGTCTGTGAGGCGTTGGCGCCGTGGCTGAGCAGCAGCTGGGTGATGGCGAGATTCCCCGACCGGATCGCGAGCGGGAGGCTGCCGTCGAGTGTCAGGGGGTCTGCGTGGGGCACGAGTACACCCACCATGTCCGGCTGCTGGTTCTCGATGGCCTTCTGCAGGATCCGACTCCGCTCGAAGGACTCGAGGCTCCTCCTCCTGGTCAGCAGGTTCGTCCTGCTCTTCATGCTCGACATGTTGACGTCCCCTCCCGCCGACCTCAACTTCGCGATGAGGGCCTCGGCGACGCCCGGTGACCCGCCGTTGGCAACGTGGGAGTCGAGCGCGTCGAAGATCTCCTTGGGCTCCCAGCCTTTCTTCTTGTTGGTCGTGAAGGCGCGCTTGATCCCACCCTGAGGCTGCTGCGACTGGGAGGCGTTGATCCTGCGCCGTTTAAGGAGCTCCTCGGCCATGTACTCATCGTTGGAGCTTGGGTTGGCGAAGCTAGGAGACAAGGGCGACGGCAGCGGCCTGCTGAGCGTCTGGGGAGGCGGGAGGTCCCCAATGCCCCACTGCCCGGCCAGCACGCCTAGCCGCCATCGACGCTCATCTGGCGTCAACGGCCCGACGTTCATTGATCCGTTCATTATGGGACTGGTGCCGGCGGTTGTGTATGAAGAACGGCATTAGAGGACAGCAGTCGGTACGCATCTAGGTGAGCACAGGATGAGTTTCTAGAAGTGAGGGATGATTCTGTGAGAATTGTCGGCTCTGTTCCTCGATCAGGCTGTACAGCTTTGAGGACTAAACACAGAACAGCTGGCATCCATCTCCTGCAGCGTTGATTGGCGATCACAGCGTTGATGGGCCCAACAAGGGCATGGCCAGCAGATCATCGATTCTCAACTGGACTTGAACAGTCAGGTTCAAAGTCCAAGTTGGGTCTGGGCTGAATCGAAACCCACCGACGCTGAATTTTCACTTGTAGTAGTAGACGACTGGAGACTCCAGACTTATTACACCTCGATTTCTCGACGGCACGTCTGGACCGAGCTGGAGAAGTCGTCACAGGTCGCTTTTCTCCTGGTGGATTCACTGGATTGTGGCGAAGCGGGTCCCTCTCCCGGTCGCTTTAGTCGCATTGATGCTGTTAGCCATCGACGCCCCGAGACGCCTACAGAGTTACCTACAGCACCTTAGTGCCTACCCACTGCAGTAGGCAGGGCTTTCTAGGCCTCGTGGCCGCTGCGAGCCGCCTGTCGCAGGGCGCCTAGCTCCACCTAGTTTTCAGCGGCCAGGACCAAAAAAGGCTGTGCTCAACAGTGGCAGTGCACAGGGATGTGGTTCTGTCTCTATCTGACATTCGCTGAGAGTGCCCACTCCCGTCTGTTTCAAAAGCCACTCTGACGCGGTTGAATTCGTCTCATCTACTTCGTACCATTTCGCTGGAGTACATCACTTTCGCACGTAAAAGAAAAGTTTGTTAAATAAATCAAAAGTCCCTTCTTCTCTCCTCGATTTGTTTTCTCCTTGACGAATCATGATATTTCAGTCGGTTCCGGTATGCCGAGGTTTCCCCCTGGCCTTCCCTCACTATCATCTTTTGTCATGTTTGTCGCTGCGCTGTAATTGCCTAACCCATAGCAAAAATGTCAGTATCGCGGCGACGTGATCAAGAGGTTGCTCTGAAGGGGTTTCAGACAGGACAGTCTTCACTCCTGCGTGCCAAACGCCAAAAGCAACAGCGATGAGAATGCAGGCTATTTTATAGGAGTGAGGCCTGGTGTTGACCGATTAGTCTGCCCAGTCTTCTGGACTCTTGACGCTGATAGGACGGCGGTGGATGAAGGTGAGGGCGGTCGGGTGGCACTACGACCGTAGCCTCACCCTGCAATACGGAACACCACCGGTCACAGCCTCCGTAGTTGAATGAAAGACAAGGACGGGCGTTGTGGACCCCGCGGACGAACGCAATGGCCGCGTATGCGGTCTGATAGGAAACGTGGAAGAGGACGCGTGTGGTGTGTGGCCTGACAAACCACCCTCGCCGAAAGAAGTCGCCGCTAAGGCCCTAGAGTTGCGGGACGGTGCTGCGGTGCTACCTACTAGTAATGTTCCGGCAATTAAATGTTAATGAACACAACCGCTTAGTGAGAGCGCCAGGAACACCTCTCCACCCTTCGCAACCACTCAGCAGCCTTGCAGGCGGCCTCCCATTCGCCAATGTGATATTCCTTTAGCTAGGTACCATCGTCAATGCCTACGTAATTTAGAATGATTCTGTCGATTGCAAGATGCCGGCCTCAATCGAGCCATGGACGATCCGCTGACCCCTTCCACATCATAGTCGGCAAAGACAAGTTCACCTCATTCAACAGCCGATATATCCTGCGATCAGGCCCGGGGTACAAGCGTCGCGAATGCCCGCATCCTCAGGACATGGCCGTAATGCTCCTCGTTGAAACCTACCTCGGTATCTATTCATTTTCCCTGATTCGACGTCTAATACGACACTAGACGTGATGACCAACTCCTCGACACGGCCCGGCTCCACGGCAAGCGATCGGGTAGACTCCACCAACGTGGGTCAACACACCACACGCTCAGCCTCAACAACGACGACACCTCTCACTCCCACAGAACCCCAGGCTTTAACCATGGCAATTACTGCGTACAGTCACGGCGATAACTCTTATCTCCCCTCCCAGTCTTTAAAGCCTTCAGATGAATGTGGCCAACTCTCTAGTTTCCAAGCATACCTACCTACCCCACAGCTCTAACTTTTTGGGGGGGGTTCTTTGGCCTAACCTTTTTTGGCCATGTACTCTCATTCTCAACGACACTTGTCTATTTAAGCTTGAACCACGGGCCAAGTTAGTACAAAGATGCTGATTGCTATCCGTAGTTCTTGTGATAGCTGCAGCTGGACCTGCATTCAGTGATAACTTACCTAAGCATTGGACGGTCTATCTACATATGGGTCTTGGTCTCGGCCTATGTTCCCGCCTTAGCCCTAAGGGACGAGAGCCTCTGGATTATGCATTGTATTGGCCCCAAGGCTCAATCCGACTGGTGATGAACCCATAAGTCTCGGTCCTCAGAATTGAAGCCCCTCAATGTGTTGTAGCTACCCGAGAGGCATCGGCGTATACCCCAATCCACTGCCGTTCAGATCTACAACGAGGTGAGCTGACGAGTATATCCTGAGTAGTGGCACAAACATAGATGGCTCTTTTATTCTCGGGTCTGTTGGGTTCAGCTTGTAATAAACCCGCCGCTCGGCTAGTATTGCTTGGTCTGCCACATCCCAACAACTCTTCTCATCCTCTATCTGTTGGCAGTCCCGCACCCAGAGGTCACGCACTTTAAGAATTTCCCAGTCGGCCTGCTATTGCCGCAGATGGAATATCAACCAAAATCCGTCAAATCAACTATCTTATATAGACCCAACCCCTTCGCTTCCCAACGCATTCTCACGAGCGCACCTTTGTCTTTCTCCAACTCCCCGCCAGAACCTCAGTCTTTCCATAACCTCGACCTCTAGATGCACCATTCATCAGCTTCCCCAACGCTTACCTAGCCCACCGGGTCGACAAGGTAAAACAGATTAACAGTGCGTAAAGGTCTTCTCGATCACTTCCACTTGGTTCTCCCGCACTCATTCTATCCTTCCCCTTCCACAAACTCGCCAAGCCTCCTTCATTCCCGATCATCAATAATTACCGAGTTCTTGCGTAATTATCCCATCAATTTCACCGTTTCCATCCCCAAACTCACTCAATACCATATCGCGTGCGATTCATTGCTCCCTCGTTGCCATATATCAGACATCTGTCGCTCTTTTGGTAAACCTGAGGCATTGATCCTGCACTCCTCTCTTCTTCACTTCACGTTACCATTTGCTCCGTTCAGAAGACCTGCCGACCTACCTGGAGCTCTGGAGGAAGCAAGCGACTAGGAGGCTGAAGTAGACAAAACTCGCCCAACTTGCAGCTTCAGAATCTCGCGGTAGCTTCTAGCTAGTTCGAGGCTTCTTTTATCTCTTCTTTTTCTCATTTTTCGTTCAAGTCTTAGCTCTATTCTACACAGGATTGGTATCTTCTGCGTCCAACCTTCTCGTTTCACTCCACTCGTTCTCACCTGGGGGATCACCCCCAAGATAGTTTCGTTTGGTCTTTCCTTCACGTTGGCTATTATCTCTCATTCCGTCTCTCGCTTGGTCCTTCGATATCTTCCTCGGCCACAACTCAGGTCTCATTTATTCCCAGGCACAATCTGCCCAGCAGGATTCGTTAGATCAACGGTTTTCCTGCTCTAGGACCACTCATCAATTTTTCCCATTATCTAAGAAATCAGCCAGGAGAGGCTCAGACGACCAGTTGAGTATCTCCCGAGATCTCTTCATATCTTCAGAGAAGGACCTGTGGAGCCGACGGTCTCAACTCCCGATCCTGTCCGATTCTTCCTTTCCGAGAGCATCAAGAATGATTGTGAACTAGCAGCCATGAAGGGCGCTTTCAAGAGAGAGGACCTGGATTCCCCAAGGAGGGAACATCGGCCGCAACAGCGTAGGTCGGAGTCTGGCCTCTTTGTTTCAGACAGCCTCTCCGATATTGGACGTTCCGTTCCCCCCAATGATGTCTGGAGACCGGAGGGAAACCCTTTCTCCGCTACCACCGGCTTGACACGCAATGGGTATGATGCCAATCGCAATGGATCCCACCCCGGACACCTCTCAATCCCGATATTAAGTTCAGACGATGAGGATAGGCCCGAGGATGACATCCAGGCGATAAATGTCTTCCACGAAGATATGGCCTCTGATGATGAGAGTATGTTTGTTGATGACGACGAGATGTTCGTGGATGACATTATCCGAGCGAACGATCAGCGAGCCAACAATAAAAACTACAGCGGCGATGACGACGACGACGACGACGACGAATGCTGCATGATAGCTGACTTGGAGACGGTACCAAAACATGTCAAGGAGCGATGGAGCGAACACCGATACGCTGCTGCGGCCAGAGATGATCTGCAGGTGGCGGAAGAGCGCCCGGTCAAGCGCGAGCGCGACGATGCCGATGAAGCTCCATCGCCCCCAAGTGGCTCAGTCTCTGACGCTTCGCGTGCCCACCCGGAGTCCTCTGGGAGTCCTCAGTCGCCTCCGTCTGCCCAATCTTCTCATTCCTCTCATTCCTCTCATTCCTCTCACGGTTATTTGTCTCAGGCCCAAAAGAATCCGGAAGATGCTGGTCAGCCCGAGATCGTCCATTCTCAGGATGCCCAAGTTCCTCGTCAAGCAGGCCAATCAGTGGCTGGTTCTCCAAATTCCTGGACGTTGAATCTCCCCCAGCAGCCCTCGGCTTCCCATATCCCTGATATTGGCAATCATGATGCAGACCAGATGCTCAATGTTGATAGCGAAGAGGCTGCACCAGCTTTTACTCAGCATAGAGAGGCTTCAGATATTGTGCCTCCGACCCCGGATGAGCGACAGAAGGCGTTCAAGAGACTGATCCGACTGGGCGACAGGCGTCAAAATCTCGAGACACAGAAGAAGAAGGGTGAGCTGGATGAGCAGGGAGAGTATACGCTCCAAAAACTTATTCGCCAAATCGCAGAGGAAGAGGAACGCGCGAACTACGTGGAGCCTCAGTTTGAGGAGGACGAAGACGAGGAGAACGAAGAGGAAGAGGACGAGAACGAGGACGATAGCGGTGGCGAGTATGTTCACAGCGAGGGTGGCACTGTAGACGACAATGCCTCTGGCACTCGCGCGGTCCCGTCATCTGGGAAGCAGGCTCGCCGGAAGCCTGTAAAGTCAGCGAGGGAGTGGTGGGCAAGATACTACCAAACCCAGGGGGCATCGGCTTCTCGGAAGAGGCCGCCACTCTCGAATATGAGCACCACCCAGCCCAACAAGAGACGGAAGCCGAACGGTCCTACGGACCCTATGGAGACTCAGCTCCTTAATATGCTTCGAGATGACGATCCGGTCATGGCTAGGGCCGCCCTTGGCGACCTGCCCATGCTTGGCCCAATCGTAGCGACCACCAAAAAAGACCAGATGTCCCAACTCAGCTCGAGCCTCAGCAACAACCCCAACATTACTCGTACTAAGAACCAAGACCGGACTCTGCTCGCCAAGGCAACGTCTGCGTTCGGATTCAGAAACTGCAAGGCTGTAAACGGCATGTGGCAGCTCAATGGGATGAATACGGCACTGTTCAACCATCAGCTGGTTGGGGTGCACTGGATGCTGGGCAAGGAGTTCGCCCCCGACGGGCCTTGGGGCGGCATCCTGGCGGACCAGATGGGGCTGGGGAAGACGGTGCAGGTCCTGGCCTGCATGTCACAGAACCGCCCGAGCAAGAAGTCTGACATCAGGGCGACGCTGATAGTCGCCCCAGCAGCGGCGATACCCCAGTGGCGATCCGAGATCGACAAGCATTGCACCAAGGAGTTCGTGTCCAAGGTGTACCAATACAAGGGGCGCTCTGGGAACACCAAGGAGCTCTGGCAGAGCTGCGACATCGTCATCGCGAGCTACTACGAGGTCGCCAAGGCGTTCCCCTCGGAGGACGCACTGAGGAAGATCACAGCCATGAAGATGAGCAACGACGAATGGCTGCACAAGATGGATGACCACCTAGGCGACCTGTTCCGGGTGAAGTTCCACAGGATTGTTCTTGACGAGGCACACGCCATCAAGAACCATCAATCTAGGAGTAAGTGTCATATAATTTACTCGACTCTGCATTCTCGGCTCTTTTGCTAGCCTAGCCGTGAACACCCATGGAAGCCAGTCCCTGGAGCTTATCCTCCCATGACATTTCAACACCACTACATCATGCTAGAAGCGCTACTAACTCTCCTATCTTAATCCCATTCTAGCCTCAAAAGCTTGCGTTCATCTAGTAGGCAAGCATAGATGGGCGCTCAGCGGAACGCCGATTCACAACACCATCGAGGGTATGTAGCCTGACCTGTTCCTCCTCCGGGTGCGTCTCTGTGCGTCCTGGCAGGGTTCCATATATAATATAGGCTGACTGGTTATTTTGAACAGAGCTCTATCCGTACTTCAAGTTCCTCGGAACAGAGTGGAACATGGATTTCGAGGAATTCAAGAAGACATTCGGGAATGTCGGTAAAGTGGGTTACTATTAAATATGCCACAGCACAGGAGGAGATTATGAGTTCGGGAGTTAGAAACTTGGCAAGCTGACCAGACTCGACACAATTCCAGGATACCATCCAGTCTCGGCTGGCGGCGGTCGTCCCCACGCTGATGATCCGAAGGCAAGTTTCCCAACCGCAGATCCCCCTCCTGAACCACTCCCGATTCTCAATTGGTCAAATGGGAGATTGCTTAAAGATAGAGCTAACATCGCTAGTAATGAGGCAGACGGGTGCAAGACATGTTCATGGGCCATCCGGTGCTCCAGATCCCCCCCACAAATCCAGTCGAGACTATCAAGGTCGACCTCTCGGTCGAGGAGCGTCTCATTTACCGGCGCCTGGAGAGCCGCTTCCGTGACAACATCAATCAGCACATTGCGCAAGCTGTCGAGAAGAAGAAGATGAGGACCTACTTTTCCTACCTCACCAGGCTCCGCCAGGCCACCGCCCACCCCTTCCTGCTTGAGACCACCATGCGAAACGATTTCACTCTCGAGGATATCCGCTGGCTGCGCCTCCAGCTCGGCGAGCAAGGAGCAAAGAGGCCTCTCCACCAGCAGATCAGCAGGTGGATGGACTCTGAGGAGGGGGAGCGGCTTAGGCAGGAAGAACTCCACCGGCAAGACGATGAAGGCCCGATAGACGCAAGCTGGAAGCGGTTTGGCAACAGTAGCTTTGGCTCCATCTTTGACATGGACGAGCAGCTGAAGAAGATTGAGAGTGAGAAGAACCTCAACGAGGTCATCTGCCGCGTTTGCTACGAACTACCGCCTATGGACGCCACGAAGCTCACTCTGGTAAGATCCTTTCTCGTCTATTTTTCTCTATCTGTCATCATAGGCCCTACGCCGGGCCGTGTCACAGCCCCTAGGCCTGTCCTGCTCTGTGCTGACCTGCTTTGGCTGCTCACCTGCTCAGTGTGGACACGTGTTCTGTGCAGACTGCATCGACGGTGTCATCCAGACCGCCAAGTCTCGAAGCAAGTGCCCCAAGTGCCCTCATTGTGGCCACAGTATCGATAATCAAGATCCCGACACGCTGGTACAGCCGACCCGAATCTACAACGCCTTCCCCAAGTCCAACAGCGACGGCACTGGATCTACACGCGGAGCACAAACCAAGGGGAAACGCCGCGAGAGGAGCATTGGCGACGACATGTTGGGGGTCCAACCAAAGTCTGCCGAGCTTTGCAAGTTCTTGGAGCATAGCGACGCAGACAGATATCATCCAGTCACTCCCAGCGCCAAGACAACGGTCATCAAGAAGATTGTGCTCAAGTGGCAGGCTGAGCACCCTGAAGATAAGATCATCAGTTAGTTTTCTTTTCTTCTTTCTTTTTGTCCCCCAGATTCCTCCACACACGGAGATCGAGTTCCCGCAATCCGGGGTTCAGAGAATTGGACATCCTACTAACACAGCTTCGTCCCACCCCGCAGTCTTCACCCACTGGGTGCCCCTTGCTCGGATTGTAGGACGTCTCCTCGAGGCCGAGGGGATCCAGTTCCTCTACTACTTTGGAAGCATGGATGCTGCACAGAGGCGCAATGCCCTGTCTACCTTTGCCAGCGAACCTAACGCCAAAGTCCTAGTGAGTAGAGACAAGAGTCGCAAGACGCAGTGCCCGAGCCTTTCCCCCCCATACACACTGATGTTAGGTCACCTCACCAACTAACGACAAAACTCCTACTTTTCCTCCCCCTCTCCAGATCGCGTCGACGAAGTGCGGAGGCCAGGCCCTGAACCTCACGGCCGCCAACCGGGTCATCCTGACGGACCTGTGGTGGAACAGCGCCATGGAGCGGCAGGCCTTCGGGCGAGTCCACCGCATCGGCCAGACCAAAGAGACGCACTACGTCAAGATCGTCGCGCGCAACACGCTCGACGAGCGCCTCCTCGACATGCAGGACGAGAAGGACCAGCGGATATCCGAGACCCTGCAAGACGACAAGGATAGGAAGCCCCAGCTGGGGTTTGAGGAAGTGACCAGGCTGATTGCCGGCGCCGGCGAGAGCAGCAGCAACAACAGCGACGCCAACGCCAACAACAACAACAACAATTCGATGAATGACGATACTGATGATGCCGACGACACTGACGGCAGCGCCACCGACGGCTTGGGTGACCTGTCTCGTTATGGTGGCTACGAGGGCGAAGTTGCGGGCTCAAATGGGGATTATGGTCAGGATGGCGGCCTGTCTCGTGGGGAGGCGGACCAGTTAGCCAGCGGACCGTCGCGCATCGCCGACCTGTCCCCGTCCGCTTTAGGGGAACAGCGACTCGGAGGATTGGGATCTTGAATCTATTTGAAGATTGGTCTATTTTTCGTGGCTTCGGATTTTATTTTTCTATTTGTTTCCGGTGGACATCGAAAGGAGGAAACAGTTGGTGGGTTGACTTTTAGCTGGGGATTTGATAGACACTGCTATGGCTCTGGATGATGGACAGCACTGAGGGAGGAGAGGCGACGATTCCGAGCAGCTTTAGCAGTTTGGCATTTTCACATTTCTAACGGCTGATACGTCCCGGCTGGGAAAGCCCAGTCAACTACTGCCTCATTGCCGGGTGGGCTGCATGGGCGGTATTACAGACGGGTCTCGATGAGGAGGACATTCACCTGGAAGTACCTGATATTACTTGAGACCCGGGAGACACGCGTAGATCCACGAGACACCTATTTTATTTTCAAGGGCCATGATAGAGATTTGGATTCACGAACACGGTGCGCGAAAGTCTACAAAGGACCGATTGGATGCCCCAATCGAGAAATGTTCTCAGAAATTCCCCTAAACATAGAACGTCAAGTGCTCAGAAAAATCCGATTAACACTTATTCAAGACGAAGAATAACAAAGAATATCTACCTATCCAGCTATCTACCTAGATAAGTGGTGAAATAGGAATAGAAAGCAGGCCCGAAAGCTAGAAATCTTGCTTTAAAAAGCTCGTGGGAAGTGACGAAGGCAAGAAGGCATTGAACGTTGTTGGAAGAACCAACGGCTGGCCGAGGGGAACAATGCTGCCGAAAAGTATAGCCCAGTCGGTATGACAGTCTTTTTCTTCCCTCTCCCGAAACCTTATAATATTCGAAACCTCGATAAAATATGGTCGGGAGTAATTATGTCAACTCATCGGGCAGGCAATCGAATTATGCGTTGTCGGGTGTGTCGAAGGGGAGTCAAAGGATAAGAGACCAAACAATGCAGAGCACTTTGAGGTTGAAGACTGCTTATTTCGGGGCCGCCAGGGATAAATCGTGCCTCTGAAAGTGAAGAGTGCCATCGAGTGGAATGTTTCCTTGCACGAACGTCTGGATCTACCAAGCTATCTGGCTGAATTCCCCAGAGAGACCCGAGCTCGCTGCCGGGTGAGAATCGGTCTCTCTCGCTGAAGAAAAGAGATACGAAACTAAACTAGCTGGGTAAGTGACAAAGCCAAAAGTCAGCAGGTAGGTAGGTGGTCACCGTGATGTTTGCGTGACAACAGTCGACGGCTGCGCACGTGGGTACACAAACTCACAAAGATACCACTAATCAAAAGAACGGGATTGTGGGCATATTTCCATCGAACTCAATCTTGAAAGTCTCCAGAACAAGCTTGTCGAGCCTTCTTGACTGCTGACTAACAGCCACTCGTGGCTAAGGGGTGGAGGAGGGTCGCTTGCCGCAGACAACTAATAAAGTCTGTCTACAAGAGACTTTTCCAAGCGGAGAGGAGGAAACGGAATCACCCTTCCCCATCCTTTGCTGGGCAAAAACTCTGTCGATTTTCACCAATCGGCAATCAACGGCTACGCGATAAGAAAACCATGACGGAGACAGGTCCTAGATGTTCAAGAAGTTAAGCGGCCCCGAGTCTACTAATTACCATTTCCCCCAATAATTACGACCCCAGTCCCAAGTCGGATGACACCATGCTATTGACAATGACAGGGATCCAAAGGCACAATCGAGTGTCCACACCACCGCCATCGGGAATACCGTCTCTTTGTGACTTTACCATCATAGCAACGGCAGGAAGACCGGTAGACTTTCTTATTTTCTTATCCGCCATGGAAAGAAACCAGAAAATTTGCCATTCCACCGAACCGGACAGTCATCCCGTCTTTTTTTGTTGCGGCTTTCTTCAGGCTCATACCATAATTACCAGCATAAAGAAACAAAGAGTTAGTTCGTGATAAATTTACTGACAAAAATGACTCTTCAAATAATCTAACCGTTCCCCTGACTCGGTGGACAGGAATCCATCCCAGGCTCTCGGGTCGGATCTGAAGGGCAGGAAAGCGGCTCATAGTCATAGGCACGGAGTAATTAATATGTTGTCAGATCATTCAGGGTGCCATCGGGCCCACCAGCGCTGCATCGATGCATCGTCTTTGTCCGGTTCAGCCTTTTCTTCTTATGTATAAAGTGTCAAAAAAGACAAATGTTCCCAGGGTGAAAGGACAGATATCAACCGCGTGGGGCAGAAAGAAAAGTAACTACTAATTATCAAAATTGTCTGATCATCCTTCACTATCCTAAACCTACAACACTGGCTTCTTCGAGCTACTCTTCCTAACGATATGAAACCCAGACAACCAAGATATGATAGAAAAGGTAAGGAGAAGTGGGCTTCATGTAGTCCGATTATAATGGAAAAGGTGACAAATTGGGCAGGCCAACATCAGGCCGGTGCAGCCCTTAAAGGGTGACAGCGGGTATCTCTGATAAGATTTCCAGTAATTATTTTCCAGTCCTATTTTTTTCCCCTCCGTCCTCTCGCTTCTTGTCCTGATCCAAGCTACTCCTCGGAAAGGCGGAAAAAAACATTAAATATAAAAGAAAATCAAGATAAACCCGGGAACTCTCAGTCTCGCACACTATGAAATCCCAAACAACGCACCCGCCAGCGCGTTTCAACCCTCACTCACAGTCAACACCCCCGACCGCCCCCTCTACGGGCCCCGGCTCGACCTCTCCCCCCGCCGCCACCCCTTCTGGCCC
>PYSP01000447.1:0-23097 GCA_003049395.1 Pseudohalonectria lignicola
ATCGAGGTAGCGAGGCAGGCTGTCGACTCGACACCAGACGACCACCCCGACCGGGCAGGGAGGTTGAACAACCTCGGGAACAACCTTGGGAGCCGGTATGAGCGGACGGGCCAGATGGGCGACCTGGAGGAGGCCATCGAAGTAGCGAGACAAGCTGTCGACTCGACACCAGACGACCACCCCGACCGGGCAGGGAGGTTGAACAACCTCGGGAGCAAGCTTGGGAGTCGGTATGAGCGGACGGGCCAGATGGGCGACCTGGAGGAGGCCATCGAAGTAGCGAGACAAGCTGTCGACTCGACACCAGACGACCACCCCGACCGGGCAGGGAGGTTGAACAACCTCGGGAGCAAGCTTGGGAGTCGGTATGAGCGGACGGGCCAGATGGGCGACCTGGAGGAGGCTTCATTGCGCCTCCGAGCCGCTTGGCATTGTCAAACTGCAGTTCCCTTTCATCGCGTTAAGGCCGCTGCCCGATGTCTCAAACTGCTCGCCATCCAACGCAGACCCGACATCGCCACTCAGCTCGGGAAAGACGTTATCGACCTCCTCCCCGACGTAAACACCAGGTTACTTAACCGCGCCGACCAGCAGTTCGTTGTATCCACCTTTGCCGACGTTGCCACAGATTTATGTGCCTTTCTCCTGGACTCCAACCAGCCTGCCAATGCTCTCTACTACCTCGAGAAAGGGCGTGCCGTCATCATTGGCCAGCTCGTAAACGCCCGGAGCGACATGTCCTCCTTAGCGCATCAGTATCCTGATATCGCTCGCCGATACGGACAGCTCCGGGACGAAGTCAACACGCCTCTCCGCAAGCTCGAGCAGGATGTGGTAAAGGCACAGGCGCTGGCTCGGCGCCGCGAAGCCGTGACCGAGCTGGAGGCGTGCATGGAGGGGATCAGGGAGATTGCAGGCTATGAGCGCTTCCTGCTAGGCCAGACAACCACCGAGATGCAAGAGTGTGCCGCAGGGGGTACTATCGTTGTTGTCAACATCGCCAGCCTCCGGAGCGATGCGATTCTTGTCTCGTCTGCAGTTATCAAGACGTTTAACTTGCCACGGCTGGCCGCCTCTGATGCAGAGGCCTGGCTGGGCAAGAAGTGGACAGGCCGCAGATCTGAACGCGCGCAAAAGAACAAGGAATATCTCGAGTATCTGTCTTGGCTGTGGGAAGCATGCGTCGAGCAGATTGTCGACGAGGTGTGTAACAGCCATGGTACATCGACCATCCTACCGAGAATATGGTGGATCGGAACGGGGCTGGCCAGCTCGATGCCGTTCCATGCGGCCGGGATACACTCTGGCGGTTCAACAGAAAACGCCTTAAGCAGAGTCATCTCGTCATATACTCCGTCCATCAAGGCGCTCGGGCATGCTCGATATCGTGCCAAGGCCGCGGAAAGTGCGCGGGGCTCGCTCCTGATCGCCACTATGCCGACCACGCCCGGCAGCGGCGCGGACCTAGACTTGGGAAAGCCGTTGGATCTTCCTGGGGTTATAGAGGAGAAACGTCGGGTAGTAGACGTGGCTCGCCATCTACCGATACAGCATCTAAATTTGCCCAGTGTGGAGCAGGTCGTTAATGGCCTGAGGAACTGCTGTATCGCACACTTTGCCTGCCACGGATACACAGACCATCTGGACCCATCTAACAGCGGCCTGATCCTGCAGAGTGGTGAGGGCCGCCAGGACCGGCTGACAGTGCGGAGGGTCTCGGAGCTGTGCCTCGGGAACGCGCAAGTGGCGTACTTGTCGGCATGCTCGACGGCGGAGGACAAGGCGGCGCGGCTGGCGGACGAGGTGATCCATGTGGTGAGCGGGTTTCAGGTGGCCGGGTTTCCGCATGTGGTTGGCTGCCTTTGGCCGTCGATAGACAGGGTGTGCGTGGAGGTCGCGAGTGGGTTCTACTCGTCGCTCTTAGGACAGGAGGCGACTAGGTGCGACGGCCGAGAAGTGGCATGGGCGGTCCGGGAGGCGGTGCTAGCAGTGCGGGCAAGGGAGACGAGCATGCCGTTGATGTGGGCGCCATTTGTCCACTACGGGGCTTAGCTCTTATAGACGCTGAGAGCTCGAACCGAAAATCCTCGTTGATCGCGACCGCCTGACCCCACCGACCGAATCGAGTCTTATCGATGTCCAGCTTGAGCTGGCAGCGTTCGCAATCGCGACCAAAATGCCGACCTAGCTGTATGAACTCGAAGCAGTCGACACAATTATTAAACAAGGCCGCCACGCCCAGAGCGCTGGCAACAGTCCCGAACACTTCTGCCTCTGCCGTGGTGACCTCCGAGTCGTAAAGTCAGCATCGCACTTTGAGGGTGAGGGGATGCTGCCACAGGGAGGCTAGAGTGAGGCTATCAATGGACCAATCCCAGCGGCTCGAAGCCCCCTTATTTAGGCCACCCTCTCGTCTCCCCAGGTCAACCTCGGAATGCTTTCCCACCACTACAGAAGCCGGAATGGAACCGAATAAGATGGTAACGGCGATAATTGCAGCGGCCCGGACCGTGAATACCACGGGCCATGTAGTTACCAACGAGTAAGTGAACGTCCATATCAGAGATTGTGACTGGTCATGTGACCAGTGCCTGCGTGGTAGCCCCGCCGAGGGGTTCATCTTCTTGCGCATAGCGGCTTCACCGCTGAGCTCAGACACTAATCTACATCGCGTTCTCTCCGTTATGATTGTATAGTCAATTGTGTCCCCAATTGCCCTCACACACCTACAGAAGTCAACAATAAGCCAAGCAACGATTAAGGCGGTAAAAGAGCGTCGATTTTGGGATCTTAACGGAATTGGACGTTTTGGGGCCCAAAGAGGTTTTGATAGTAATTCTCTATATAAATACACTGGGAACATGTTTTATGAGGCCGCGGTAGAAAATTTGGCAACAATTTCCCATATAAAAAGTGCTGAGATGTTACGTCAATTGAGGGGTGCAGCCATTTCACAGGCGGTGAGCGATTCTGCCGCCCTGCCCCGCATTGTTTATCTACCGCACCGCAGCTCCCTCGCTAGTATGAAAATGAATCCTCCATCACACTTTTTTCCACATCTTCTCGTACTCCGTACCCGCCGTAACATTAGAGCTGCTCTGGGGCCCTTCCTAGGGCTGCTGCAGAAAATTTAGCAGCACTTCCCTATACAAAAGTGCTGGGAAATGCTCAGGGACCCTCCACCACCTCCCTGGTGTATATATATCCTCCTCTTCTCGGTACATGGGATCAAGCTGATTAATAAGATAGGTTCACCGACGACATAGGAACACTCCAACAGAGGTTCGTACACCATTTACCCGCAGGGAGTGGCAGTGACTTGATCTTGCGGCCTTACTCCGCCGGCACCCCTCTGTGATCAGACGTCTCCCATGTACCGGAAGCCCTGCCAGTACTTGTTTTCCCTGAGAAGGATATCTCGCCTCGCCTGGCCTCGTTAAACATGATGGTAGGGATCGAAGGAGCGGGAGGGCGGGCCTGGAGGAGGTCGTGCTTGGGGGACCCGGAGGCGCTGGCTCGGAGGACTGCCAACTCGGCCGCTGGGAGGGTAGCACGTACTCCGCCGTGAGCCTAGTACGTACTCCCTCGGTCTGCTCATACACCTGGGGGTACTGGGGAGTCTGTACGTGCATCTGGGGGTACTGGGGCTGGGCCAAAGTACGTATGCAAGTCTCCAGGGACTCAAGGCGTTGTCCCATGCGTTGCTATTCTTCAGAGGGCTGTGCGGTACTTCCCCTTGGGGCTTGGGGGTGGCCACCGCGGCCACCGCGGCCACCACCACGTCGTACGTGCCGGCGAGGCTGATCGATCGTTAAGCGTATCGTCAATCCTGACGACCGTTGTCGATTTTTATGTTGTTGTTGTTGCTGTACAGATTGATTTATTGTATGGGTGCGATAGAGTTTTTGGTGTTGGGATTGATGACGACTGCCTAGGCGCCAAGCCTATTTGGGGACACACGTGACCTGCTATGTGGAGCGGGTGAAATTTGCAATTCCGGGCGGGTGAAACTCGTTCGTGGGTTCGATGTTCCACTGGGGGCGGGGAGCCCGTTAAACCTCATTAGGAAATGTGTAAACAAGATCCCGAGAACAGCACGAACCACCATTCCAACTTATGTTCACCGTTTGCCTGACGTAGGTAGAAAACAAACCTAGATTGCGCGCTACAACATATACAAGAGCGCCTCTACGGACTTCTGGACCAAGATACACCGCGTACAACGCAACCCAGTTAAAAGATAACAGCCAGCGTTGCGCGATCAACACCCCACACTGGCACAATGGAGGCGAGCCACGACGAAGAAGCCATAGCAGAGGTCAATAAGCAAGCCGCTAGGGCCCTCGCCCAGCTAGACTCGCTCGCAAAACGCGACCTCACTATCATACGCCTGAGCGAGCCGATAAGCAGCGCCGTCGAGCAGTGCGACAACAACAGCAGCAACGCCGCCACAGCCCGCACCTCGGACATCTCGACCTCCTCCTCGCTCGATGCCCTGACGACGACGCCCGCGTCGCTCGAGGCGGACCTGGAGCACTACAGGGAGCTCTTCGCCAAGCTGCGCTTCAGCTACGTCGAGCAGGTCACCAAGGAGAAGTTCATCCGCGCCGTCATCGGCATCCCGCCCCTGATCGTCGACCCGGCCGAGAACGCGGACCTCGAGGCCCTCAATACGGAATCTAAGGCGGCGCTCCGAGCGCTGAAGCACGAGGTCGCCGCCCTCGTGGCCGACCTGCGGCGGAGGGGCATCGACCTAGCCAGGCGGCGAGCCCGCACCGAGGAGGAGCGGCTCCTGCTGCGCGAGGCGTCCCGGCGCACGCTCGAGCTGGCGGAATCGGTCGCCGCCCTGCGGGCCCGGGTCGTCGCGGCCGCGGAGGAGGAGAACTCGGACCGGGACCCAGAGATGCGCCTGCCCCTGGCCCGCACCGCGTCCCTGGCCGAGGGCCGCAAGGCCGATGCCCGCGCGTTGGGCCGTCTGCTGGAGGGGCTCCGGGCCGCCGCGGCGCGCAAGAGGAGGGAGGCCGACAGAGCGCGGGCGGAGCTGGCGCCCCTGGAGACCAAGAGGGCCAACAGCACCGCCGCCGCCGGGGAGGCGAAGAGGAGGAAGGAGGCCGCCCTGGGTGGCGTCGAGGATAACCTAGAGGAGAGAGGGAGGTGGGAGCGCAGCTCCGAGGCCTTATTGCTACAGGCGATTGGGGGATAACGATGACATTTCTTAGGGCTGTCGTGTCGACTCTGAGTAAGTGTATCAAATATACTCTTCTTATTAACGTTTTTCGGAGGGGTTTAAAGGAAGGCGTAGCGTGAGGTTTCTTTCTAATTTACGAGTTATTAATCTTACAAAATTATATATATATATATAATGACGTGTATCGTAAGTATATATGATAGGTCAGAGAAGCCATCATCGTCTTTGGTTTTCATGACGACACGGGGGAAATCCATGGCGAGTGCGGCGAGGAGCATGAGATTGGCTGAAGTGCAAAGATGGTCGAGGCAAAAGGTTCTGGGGGTAGGTGCTTAGGAGATACCAGGGTATTCTAAGGAATGCCCTAGGCCTGGACGCAAACCAATAAGATCGCATGCATCCACTACAGATTATCCACTGTTAGCAGAGGTTTGGGGGCGGATCCGTCAGACGGTTCCGACACGGATCCGGCGTGGATCCCTGGCCTACGGACCTGTCGCGGATCCGACCGTAAGGATGCGCGGCGGATCTGACTCAGGTCAATCCGCCACTAATGAGTATCTAAGGATAGATAGATTCCCTCCCTTTCAACAAGGGAGGGACAATCGAATATTATTTACTCACACAAATCACTGTCACCGCTCTCTCCAGCGATAACGCGAGATCACCGCTTTCTCCAGCATTCACACGAGAAGAGCACCGCTTTCTCCAGCGTTCACACGAGAAACTGCTTCTGTGCATCGAGCGTTAACATGATGCATAACATCCACGGTTTACTCTAACCAATAATACTGCCTATAGAGGCTGGTGGTTTTGACATGCGATAAGTTATTTGTGGCTGCCATGGCTGCGCTGCCACGGTGGTCGGGTTTTGCGGGAAAGACACTGAATTAGCTCCTAACAAGATCCTCACCATTAGGGCAGCCGCAGCTGCAGTCTCGACCGTGCCAAGCTCCTCGGTTTCTACGTTGACGCTGTCGGCCTCACGACCACGGAATCACGCATCCAGGGGTTCCGCGACTTGGAGTTCCCGCTCACACTCAAAGGCGCTGGAAGAGTACCTCGGCGCTACTGGCTTCCTACGTACCATAATCCCGTATTACGCTTAGCTTACGAGCCCTCGACAAGCACGCAAACCCCAGTTGCTCGCCGAGGGTCGGCCTGGTGATCAACCTAATGCCAAGCAGGTTCTGGCGACATCGTGGATGAGGAACTGGGCGATCCCTGACTACGAGAAGACATGGAGATGACACACCATCTTATTGGAGAGAGCATCTGGAATAGACTAGCTATAGGGTCAAGGTACCCTAAGGTATGCTTCCTTGCTCTGCAGGAGAAATAGTTTGCGAAATCGAGCATCGGGGCGGGCCTCCGCCGGCTTCGGGGTCAACAAATCGCGGCAGTTGTGCTGAACCCGTCGCAAGAGGTCTCAGCTGATGGAGAGTAGTAGGTTCCAAGGATGAGATACGAGAAAAGAAACCGATCCCAATGCCTTTCGGTTCTAGAGGTTTACAGCCATAACACCCACCCGGTAGAAATCATCCCCATTTAAGATCAAGGCCATAGGCAGCCAACCGCAAGAATCTACCATGTAAGCCAGTTTGGGACTGAATATCAGCCCAGCACAGTGCCGATTTCGTCTCTTCCCAACGGAAACGCTCGCCGTTTTGTCCCTGAGTAAATCTGGTTCTTTTCCTTTAGTGTACCATCCTTCGACATTGGCTTCGGGACAATCTCGCAGTATTAGCCTGGCTGGCCACTATGATTGGCCGAGATATACGAGGCGGCCAAGGTTTGCTTGAGATGGAGGACGACACCGAATATACCCACAAGTGGCGCTGTCAGCACCACCAAGGATGCCAGCCAGGATTACTGCGAAATAGCAGTCAAGTGGTGCGAAACGAAAGCCACGTCGCCCCCCCTGAAAGAGAGCATGCAGGTGAATAATTGGCAAACAGGTAGAGTGGGCAATTGGGGCTGGAGTAAGCATGGAAAAGAACAACATCACCGAGATAAGCGAGTGGGTTTCATCGAGAAGATATAAAACCCTCGGGTTGTTGAAGACTCGCTCCATAATAATTCATCGGGAAACATTCCAAACCAACCGCCAGCGTCGATATATAGTATCTCTGCGTTCAAGTGCCGCCAACATTTTATTACACCACCGGCTTACGTTTACAACTCCAATGAGGTTCAGTCTGTTGCATACCATTACCCTAGGCCTTCTTAGCGCCAGCCTGTTAGGGGTCACTGGGAGGCCAGTGCCTGATCGGACAGATGGCAGCCCCTCACCACAGAGCGTCGCAAGAGCCAGCGGTCCTCCTACGGACACACGTTTTGAGCCTTACGACAGCCACGCCAGCACCAACCCTATTGATGAGAGACACCTCCAGCAGCACCAGACAGTGGACGAAGACGCGCCTCAGCGACTTGCTGAGCGTGGGTTTGGTGGGTTGCTCAACACAGCTAAGAAGACGCCCCTAAAGCCTCATGTTCCTCGGTCGGACCCGCTCCTCCCAATTGGTAAACAGTGCTACAACTGCCAGGGCCAGGGGCACATTCAGGCTGAATGCCCGACCCTCCGCTTGACAGGTGGCAACGGCGTCCGCTGCCACCGCTGCAACCAGCCTAGTCACATTGCGGTGAGTGTTCTTCCTGAACCTTCCCATGCCATGCATGCTCGAGGTACTGACCCGGGGATCTTTCTCAGAACGGCTGCCCCGGCCCTACCACCAATAGGCCAGGCGATCACCCCACCCCCGAGTATCTCCGGTGGCGGTTTCCCTGGTCAAGGCCAAGGAAACAGGACCAACCCCGCCGATCCAGCACCTTATGAGAAAATAGGACATATATCTTCAAAGTCATAAAGGAGTAGTTGCTGCTAGGCTTCCTAAACTACCTCGCTCCCTTCGTCTGGGTTAACAAGTGCGCCAAGCGGGCTCTCGCGGGTGTTGGGGCTTGTTGCCTCATTCTTCTGCAGGAAGCGGATTTGGGGAGTTGAGAGTGTATTTATTGTTGGATCCTGGATCCGGCGTTTGGGGCATTCGCATGCGATCTAGCCTGGACGGGCCGATATTGGCAGGAGAGGGATTTGGATTGTAACTTGGGGTCTGGGTGCTTCTGTCGTTTGCTAAGTCGATATCGGCCTTAATTAGTTGGACCGCTGTTCTGAGCTCTGATTTGATTCGAATTGTGCTATTTCTTTTCTATTTTTGGGAAAAAAGAGCACACAAGAACAAAGTGTATTATCTACTGCCGTTGGCTTCCCTCCGACGTGATCACGATGGCCGTAGGATTAATTATGAGGTGTGGCGGACACCATTTCGAGGCAGGAGTGAGCGGGGACAGCAAAGACCCTAGTTAGGTAATTAAACAGCGGTTAATGTTTCTATGTACTAAGGGAGAATCTGTCCTTAAGATAGAGATGACTCCAGAGGTTACTTGACCGCAGGATGACAATGTGGAGGACATAAAGCTCATCGGTCCTGACATGCCCAACGGGGCGGCAGACAGCGCGTACGTCCAGCCCCTTCTCCTCCTGCCGATGAGTAAGGCCAAAATAGCCATGTGACCCCTAGTAGATAGACTAACGCTACCTTGTCCTCCTCAGGATCTTCAAAGCCGGCGTCTCGCACCCCAATATCACCACCCAGATCGTCGTCCCCAGCGGCATCGTGGGCAGCTCGCCGGACGGCTTCCCGATCCGCACCAACGGCGTGCTGTACAACTTCCTCCCCGCCGCCGCCGGAGACTTGGGGTACTTCCCGTTTCCGGGGGACGGCGCAGCCCTCCTCAACACCTTGCCGATCGCAGACGTCGTAGGCTTCATGATGCGCCTCGTCTCTCTCTCCGTCAAGGGAGGGGCCGCATCCTTCCCTTCATCGCCCTACGAGCGCGCGTACATCCTCGGCGGGCAGGATCGGGCCTGGAAGAATCTGGCTGCCACGTTCGCGGCGTACTTCCACTCCCGCGGCCTGCTCCCTTCCCAGGAGCCAGCCCGAACGAGTCCGACCTGCACTGCCAGCTCGGCTGGGGTGATGCCGGCCGAGTCCCGGTATTGTGTGAAGGACTTGCCGGCCACGGGGCCGAGGATGCCTGCATCCTTGACGAAGCCGCGGTGGGAGTTAAAGAAAAACAGGGTGGCATAGAGGGCATCTAGGGCGGCCACGCTGCGGTGGAAGGAGTTAGCAGGGATTGAGTAGCTCATATTTCGTGCGTGCACCGCTACGTGGGTCTCGGTTGCCCTCAACAAGCTGCCGGAGTTTTTTTTTTACGATGGAGTACTCCTGGTGTGCCTTGTAGAGCCTGTCTAGGCCTTTACCGTTATCCCAGGCGAGGGCGTAGGCTGCGTGTGTTGCCTCTTCGGTGTTGCTACCGGCTCCAGTTCCGACTGGCTCTACCTGGTATGAGCAGTCTGTTCCTTCGCCGGCCAGAATCCAGCTTTGCGCGAAGGGCTGGTGGGAGTGAACTGCAAATTCCGTATTCCCACGCTTTCCGTCCGGGAGCCAGACGTGCAGCCGGATCAGCTCGTCAATGTTTCCGTCCTTTAGCAGACTGCAGAGGGGCACCGCGAGGAACCACTGCGCGCTGCGGGAGGCGGTAAAGAAATTGCGCCGGCTTAGCTTCGTGCTTGTTATGGCGGAGTGGACCAGCTGTCAACATCGGCTGAGGTCCTCAGCCGGTGCCGGTCGCCCCTGCCGACATGTTTCTCTCAGAAAGGCAGTTGCTATCACCAGCTTCGCGAGTTCACGTGAGTCGTCGTGCCCTAATTCTCCCCCGTCGATAGTGGTGGAGAGCTGGTAGTCTAATTCTGCGAGTGAGAACCTAGTAGTCTCGGCGCCATTGACTTCGATTTGCTGTGAACCATTGTGTAATACACAGTGTGACTACGTCTGGTGTCTTTGTTGCGGCTGTGACTCCTTGTAGGCTTCGAAGTAGGGACTTCTTTGAGATTTTCATAATTGATCTTTAAAATGTTTGCCTTGATGAATTGTGACTGGTCATGTGACCAGTGCCTGCGTGGTAGCCCCGCCGAGGGGTTCATCTTCTTGCGCACAGCGGCTTCACCGCTGAGCTTAGACACCAATCTACATCGCGTTCTCTCCGTACGATTGCACGGTCAATTGTGTCCCCAATTGCCCTCACACATGAATAGAGCGTGAAGTGATACTCTCGGGTAAGATGCGAGCTGATCAGCCCAGGAACCCATATGCGGACTGGGAAGTAAGGTTTCAGCGGGGGGACCACGTAGTCCTGGCACGCGCCGACACAGAATGCCTGTTAGACAATGGCGACTCGCTTTGTTAATAAAGGGTACCTCGTTCGGCGGAAGGAGTAAATAATTTGCATTGTAATGGAAGTGGAGAAATGCGCTCTGCCGTTTTGGCGTGAACGGTTGGGTCCTCGCTTCCACCTTAGGCGGGGATGAGCGCGTTGGTTCGGCGTTGCGACAGTGCACGGACTTTTCGTGTATTTCTGGCAAGCGAGAGGCAGCAGGTAACGGAAATGGTGGCCCTAATTCTAATCGGCGCTTGTTTCTATCAAGCATCAGTCGCAATCGAGCTGGCCCGAGCCTGCTTTTACGCAATGTCAACCGAGTCAGAGGGCCGCATGTCCTCACACGAGAAGCTGTTGCTAGGGCTCCTCGCCATATTCAAGAGTGGCTATGTCGTCAGGGGCGACACCAGGAAGCGGTCTCTCGCAGGGCCGTGACGCCATCAGAGGATGACCCCTCCTCTCACGACACAGACCCCGATGAGAACATGCCGCGCCCGCCCGGCAGGCAGCTGCCTGCTCCGATTGAGACTCGCAAATCGAGGAGCTGAGAAAGCAGGTCGCGGGTCTTGCAAAGACGGTAGAAACAACGCTCGCCAATCTCTCGACGACGCAAGGGCCACGGGCCAAGCAATCTCGGACCCAAGCACTTTCCCAGATTCTTGAGCAGATAACAGAAGTCCTGGGCGCTCTCCAGAGTCGACAATCGAATAGGAACGCATCTGTCAATGGAGCTCTAGGCACCAGCTTTCCGCCCAGGGAGGAGCCGGCCGGGGAGCCCCCGCAAGAACCGAGAGGTGCGAATGCCAGGCCGGGTGAGGAGTCTGCGCGGGCCGAGAATGAGGAGCTCGCGAGACTGCGGGCCGAGAACGAGAGCCTAAGACAGCTGGTCAAGAACGGGGAGGTCTCAAGGTCTCGGGCTGAGAATGAGATAAGACAGCTGGCCGCGGCCACCGCCGAGGCAGCCCAACCTTCCCCGCCGCTGCCACCAGCCGAGGCAGCGGACCACAATCATCCAGCCGCTACAGAGTCAGCATCATCCGCTCTCCGAGCTACGCCCGCCTCGAACGCCTTGGTCGATAGTGTCGGCGCCGCCCTGACCACCTTGTCCGCTGCCACTACCCCCACCCCAATACACCCCCATCGATCCAGGCTCTCTCAGCTTCAAGACAACCCCCTGGCCAGCCTACGGCGGATCCCGAGCGACTTCCGGACACAAACACCCTCGTCCCAATGCCGCCGCCCGCAGTATCGTCGCCTTTTCCATCCACACCGCCAGTTACCGGCCACACGACCCCGGAGACAAGCACAACGACATCCCAGCCAAAGGGAGCTTCTCTTAATCTTGCCGCTATCAAACGGAGGCCGCTCCCTTCGGGCCGACGGCCTGTTGCCGACACAACCCTCCCGACAACCCATACACCGCGGCCCCCGGACGACGACACCACATCAACGCCTTCATCGCCTCCACCGCTTTCAGAGTCCAGTGATGGCGAGCAGTCCGAAAACGAACCGGCCTCACCAGCACAGCCAGAGTCCGAGGTATTGCCAGATGCACCGGACTCTTGCTCCCTATCAGAAGACGGCCCCTCCTCTCCCAACACCCCACCTACAACGGGTTCCACAAACTCACCTAAAGACAACACCGGGGGCGAACCCATTCCAGATCAGGCGGGAATCATCTCAGATGGGGCCGCGTCTGGAACCTTAGAGCCTGGCCGGATCGACGCTCCAGACCTGCAAGCCCCGCCGCCGCTAGAGAACCTCGGTGTAGCTACAGCCGCCCTCGCGTCGCAACCCTCTCCTCCAGATGCACCTCTGCCTCTCCGTGGACAGACAGTGGCCGCCAACTACTCCCTCTCCCCTATGCCTACTGCCCCGCAGGTCGACAATGTTGTCGCTACCTGGGCCACCGCGTCCGCCGCCGACGACCCGCTTGCTGCAGCTATGGGTCCTTCGTCAACTGAACTACCTCTCAGCCAGCAGACAGGCCGACCGTCCTTCACCCCCGGATCGCTGCTTTCGGATGCCGATGAGGTTAGCACCCCCGACTCGCCACTTTCAGAGTCTCCATCTGGCCCAACAGAAGCCACTTTTCACAATGTCCAGTACCGATGGATGGTTGGGCAGGGTGGCGAGGTATTGGTGCTTATGCCGACACGGGAGCAGTACCAGGACCTGAAGGCTCATCGAGATGGCAGCCCCTTGCTCTTCGCTTGCGCCGAGGAGCTTGGCGCACGACAGCACGGCGCATTCATCATCGATACCCCAGAGGAGTGTCGACCTGAACTTCTTGAACAGACGGCTCACAAGCAAAACTGCACCGTTTATACAAAGGAGGAGCTGCAGTCTGGATTCTGGAGGCTATTCACATCCTTCAAAACCCAAACCCTTCCTCCTCCCGGCGGCGAAGGAATCACGATCGATGCCGCTATTGAGAAATTCAAGAACCATCTCAAGTCTGGACAACAAACCCTCCAAAATGTCGCTTACCAGACCGACATCCCAGCACACACTCCTGAGGAACGCGAGCTTGCTTTCCTACCTACTGAAAGCCCAATTTGGCCGGTCCGAGGCAACGTACTGCTTCGTGAGGGGATATCTGGAGCTCTGACTCCAACCGCCTATCAGGGAACAGCCCTCGCGCCATTTGCGTGGCATTCTGAGGACTACGAGCTGTTTGCCTTCGACTATCCTTATTCTGGAGAGAAGGCTTGGTTCTGGACCGAGCCGTTATCATACAAGGAAGCGAAAGGCGCGTTTTCCGGGCTGCTTTGGAAGGAGCCTGACCACAACCAGTTCCTGCGGCATGAGGCGTTGCATTGCGGTGTCGAATATCTACGAAGCCGAGGGGTCGCAACAAAGGGCTTCATACAAAAGGCGGGGCAGTGGGTCGTCCTCTATCCACGCTCCTATCACTCTGGGTTCAGTGTGACAGCTACGTTGGCCGAAGCGGTGAATTATGCAGATCAGTCGTGGACCCCCCCGGAAGGGTACCGGCCATGTACTCAAAGGTGCCAACCTGAACACGATCCGATCATGCTCAAGCATATTTATAAACCACAAAACAGTCAGACCGCCAAGCATCAATGTCGGCCGAAGCCGCAGCCCAACAGCAGGAGAGATGTTATGCATCATGTTAATGCTTCATGCACAGAAGCGGTTTCTCGTGTGAACGCTGGAGAAAGCGGTGATCTCGCGTTATCGCTGGAGAGAGCGGTGACAGTGACTTGTGTGAGTAAATAATATTCGATTGTCCCTCTCCTTGTTGAAAGGGAGGGAATCTATCTACTCTTATATACCCGTCAGTGGCGGATTGACCTGAGTCAGATCCGTCGCGCATCCTTGCGGTCGGATCCGCGGCCGATCCGTAGGCCAGGGATCCACGCCGGATCCGTGTCGGAACCGTCCGACGGATCCGCCCCTTAACCTCTGCGTAACAAGAGAGGCAGGATCTTCTCTTTCCAGCCGGACGGGGAGGAAGAGGCTCGCTGCCTCATCTGACGTCGAGACTCTACCGAAAAGAATGAAACCATCTCTGGAATATCTGGCAGAGAAGCTAACCAATGAGGATGCGGTTCAGAGGTTCAAAACTCGCGTTCTCGCGGCAAAACAACTACCCTCCGACGTTAAAAAAAAGCGCCACAGGGAGCACATGGGCCAAGCAGGCAGCTGAGCATTATGATATTGGCTGCACTTCCGAGGGCGAATCGATGGTCCTCAAGCTAAAACACATGATCGGGCATACTCATACTGCTCACATGCTGGACACGGGGGCCTGGGATATGGGGTTTGCCCATAGAGTGCCCTCGGGGCTTATCGATAAAGTATTCGAGGAAGTTCGCTGCGGCAAGACAAGAAAAGCGTTCACAATGGATCTACTGAGAGTACGTAAGTACATTAAAATAAACAGGGATTTGCTACCTTTCATTCCTTTGGAGGATAGAGGACCGGTCACCATCCGGCATTACGAAGACTTAACCGATTCGCAAATCGACGAACTCCGTTCTCTTCTCGACAACGAACGAGCCAAAAGTCTTGCTAAAATTGGCCAGTCATTCCGAAACTCCATCCTACATCCCGACAAATCCACCTGGCAAAAACTCGAGTTGGACACTGATAAGTTCCTCAAATCGCCCTTGGAGTAGAGGATTAGGACTGCACAAGTCTGGCTTTGTTTGGTTTGGAGCACGGGCCACAAAATTCCACGCGGAGTCTTGTGGCCCGTGCACGACATAACTTCCGAGCACCGCCCACCACAAGAGACCGTGTAGTGACGACAGGTGCAACGAGCCGTTACAGAGCCCTCTGGTCCGTACGCCCGCGAGTTAGCGCCTCGATCGTCGGATTGAGCACTTCGTTCGGCGGTGCTTGGCCGCCGCCTGGGTCGGCGCCCGCGTGGCAGGTTCGGGCACAGGTCTCTCCTTTAGGTGCGATAACCGCGACCAGCTGAGCCACCGCAGCGCTGTCTCCGCTAGCTGGTCAGCTGGCCTCGGTTGGGCGGCCTTCTCGGCGACGGGTAGGCTGCGGTGTCGAAAGTCGTTCTTTTGATATTGGTTGGGTGGTAACCCGGACCCATATAGACGCACATAACATTACCTCCTAGTGGCGGCGACCGAATCGCTGCTGCTCGGTCAAGTTGGTGCAGAATGGGTGCACGCTCGGGCGCACCTAGTATTCCCCGATGTTTATCTCTGTTGCCTGGGTCTTGGGGGAATCTGCAGTTCATTTTCGACCCGGTCAAGCAGCCTATCACCGTCGCAGAAATTTTGGTAGCACTTCCACATGCAAAAAGTGCTGGGGAAATGCTTAGGGACTTTCCACTACCATCCAACGTATATATCCTCCTCTTCCCGGTCTCCAAGGGAAAAAGGCAGCTGCTCAAACTTGAATGTTGGTTAGAATCTGACATTTCCCCGCAGGGAATGACCTATTTATGATGCAACAAACGCTGTCAATTGGACTGCCCCTCCATGCGCTATAGAGCCGGAAATCTCTCTTGGGCCTTTTCCCAGCCGGGAGCCTCCTCGCGGTCGGTATCTTGGGCCGCTTCCCAACGGGGATCCCTCCTCGTGGTCGGTCTCGCAGGCCGTCACTACGGCGGCTGCTATTCCCGATGGCCATCCGAGGTCGCACGGCTACTGTGGGTCAGGGCGTACGTCGAGACCGCAAAGAAACAACGACCAAAAAAACACCTCTATTCTGCCTACCCCATCACTATCTCTTGTTCTTTCATGGTCATTCAGCTTGTCGCTCCCCCGAAGCCTCTCCATATATTACGAGACCGATTTTCTTTCTTGGACTGTGTCGGACGCTTGCATGCCGCCACGCGCAGCCTGGCACGTCAACTCGGCAGGTCGACAAGGCAGGCCAGCCGTAGCGCTTGGGTCTGGTCAGCGGCCTGCTTGGGGCCCAATCCTTGTTTGCCAAGCTAACATGTCGCAAACAGGCCAGGCAGGAAGCAAAAATCGACTGGACAACCGACCGGGCTCACGGGAGCCCCGCTAAGCCGCAGCGCTCATCTCGCTACTCGTAGAAATGCTCCGCGACGACCGACTACTCAAGATCCCTGCAACTGTCGCTAGAAAACCCCTCCGTTTACCTCCCCACTCCGCCCACAAACCCCGCATTTTTTGGTTCGCCCCCGCGGGTCGACATACATTTTCCACGTCTTCAACCCCGACCCCACGTCCACCACCCCGACCCCACGTCCACCAACGACTCCCCGCCGTCCCCACAACAGCTTGTCGCTTCCGCGGCGCCCACCGCGTGGTTTACCCAAAACGGCATGTCTTTCCTCAGGTTCTATAAGCACCGGTCACATGACCTGTCACAACTACCTCTAATCCTCAGGCTCTCACAACTTCCTTAGCACAATAAAGCCCAAAGTCCTCCTAGAGCTGCCACTTACACTTGAATGAGGACCGCCACGAAATGATGACCATGGAGGTCGACGGGGCGGAAAACCCTGACGACCGAAGCAAGCGCTCTTAACTGTTGTAATTTTCCACGTGTTCTGGCCATAAGGAACCTTGCGAGCTTTACCAAACTCCACAATTGATGTTCTGGTGCCTATATAATCTCTCCCTGCCCGGCGTCCACCAGGCAAAGTCCATGACCTAATCAACAAAGAGAAACTGCCCGGCCACTGCACCCATAATCACCAACAAGAGCGCGGTGTACTTGTTGGTAAATTTATAGAGAACCGCCAGGGCAAGCATGTACAGGACCGCCGCTGGGCCGACTTGAGCGGTTGTGCTCATCACCTCACCAATAGGCTTGGCCTTGACCCTTTCCAGAGAGCCCTCGATGCCGGCTCTGAGAATTTGTGCCGAGATGACGGCAATGACACCAATGACCGAGCCACACAACCCGTCGAAGAAACTGGCGAGGAACTGCTTGCAAGAAAGTAACCGTCAGCGAGGCTCTTGGTAGAGCTGCCCATAACATATAGGATAGTGATGAGGCAGCCGAGTGGTTCAGACTCGCCTTATTCCGAACCAACTTTTCCAACAACTCATGCCCCGCAATAGTAAATAGAAAACAAGGGGAAAACATTCCTAGTGTAATAATAATCGCTCCTGCAAACGCATTGCTAATCGATCCATCCGAGTACGCACCCTGGAAACCCACGAAGGTCGCAAAAATAACGAGTGGTGCCGGCAGGATATTCCCTATGGCAATCCCGTCGATGAACACGCTTTGGGGGAGCCACGCTCCCATCAGTACTGCCTCAACCTGCACGAAGGGTATAGCCGTATACGCGCCGCCGAACGAGAGTGTGCCGGCCACCAGGCCCAGCACGAAGAGGTTAATCAACGACGGTGTCCGGGCGATGCCGAGGGCCAGCGACACGGGCGAGGGCACGCCGCGGAAGATAACATAGAGAGCGTAGCCAACGTATTGTAGGATGAAGAGCACAGCCGCGGGAATCCAGAAGCGCCAGGCTATAAAGGTGTAGATTATGCCGTAGAGACCAAGGGATATGAAACTGTGAGTGGTAATCGAGTCAGCTTGCCAAAGGCATCGGAACGAAGTCGGATTTGGGAAAGAATTATCTGCAGTCCGCTTCCTTCGATTCGGCGAAACTGGTGTACTGACATGTTTATACGGAGTGCGCTATTAACTGCAGTGCAAATAGCTGCGATTACGAGGAACGGGTCGATTTTCTTCGTGTCGTGCTTCCTCATGGAGTGATCGGCTAATTTGTGAGTTGCTCGCAAGATCTGGAGCTCAGTGTTAGAATCAGGCGCCTCAAGGCGTTTCCGGTCCGTGGATAAGTGATGAGTTCCTTACCATTGCTGCGACGACGGGCTGCAAAGCCCGAAACGAGGCATTAAAATACTTGTTCTCAAATCCGGCCAGGGAGTACAGATAGCTAGCCAGGAGCATGAATACAAACCCTGGCAAGATGAATGCTATCCCGGCAATAATGCCGCCTATTCTGCCCGCAGACAAGCAGCCGAAGAACATACATAGTTCGGCGGCCTCAGGCCCGGGGAGGATCTGGTAGACGGAGAAGACGCGTTGGAAGCGTGGGAGGGTGATCCACTTGTCCTTAACCACGAGCCTTTCTTTGATCAGAGCAATCTGCGCGACGGGACCGCCCCAGGCGAAGAGACCAAAGTTGTAAAAGAAGAACCAGAAGAGCTTGAGGTACGACAGCTTAGGGACGTTGGAGTTGTCGTTGAGCCCCATGTCGTCACAACACGAGGCGTCGGAGGCCGGTTCTTCGCCGGCCGGCTGGATGACGTCGGTGTTGTGAGACTCCTCATCCCCTTTCATGTCGTGAGACACGGCCGTAGCCGATTTTGGTATTATAGACTCGGATGCCATTGATGAGGAACATGCTAGAAATTCCTTGACAGCTCGCCATGGTCAGAGCTCGCAACTGCGTGGCGTGTTAGATTGCCTGTTATTTATGTACAATGTATCTATCGTCTTTCGGCCAAGAGACGATGGACGGACAGGAGGACTTTGATTGGCAGGCTGCCAAGCGCAAGCCACGCTGCAGGCCGGCCGAGCCCGGGCAGTAGCCAAACAATTTTTTGTTAAAGGGGATGAAACAGAGGGAATTAACTGATCACCACAGAGCTCAACAGCCAATCATCATTGATAAGTCCGTCCACAGCAGCTTGGGGCTGAACTTGGAAACCGACGGGCTTATTTCGGAGTGGACAGACACCCACATTTTCATTGGCCGGCGCAATCAAATCCCGTTCTGTGGTGCAGAAATCCGTTAGCTCAGATGAGCCAACGAGGTCGGCAAGGCAGGTAACAAAAAAGAGGGACCGAATATGAATATAGACTAACAAAGGATCACAGATTATATCAGCTGAGAGAGCTGATTTATCTGATGATATGTTAGTACTGACTCTACGAGTCCTTGATTTTTTTGTCACCCATTTGGTCGGCAACTCTCAGCTGGATTGGCAAATCCCAGCCGATATGATTACGTAAACAGACCCCGCACCTTTTCCTCGTAGGCCAACAAACGTCGACTGCAATCCTTAAAGAATGGCCTCATACTAACAGGATCTACGGGGACATCATGCTCGAAAATGAAAGCCAGGTAAGGCTCCCATCTAATGCGCCGTCTCAAAGGTGACCCATCAGCATGCTCAGTCTCTGTCCGTCGTGTTAACATGCCTCGGTTTAGACTACCACCAGTACATCACGGCTCACCGAGAACAAACGCCGCTATCGCGCCCGCCGTAAAGAATACGTGTCCGATCTCGAACAAAGGCTAGCGGAGGCGCGAGAGCATGGCGTGCAAGCTACCAAGGAGGTGCAGCTTGCGGCACAGCAGGTCATGCGAGAGAACGCTAGGCTCCGGGAGCTGCTCGGCCTTGCTGGCTTCACCCACGAAGACATCGGCGCATGGGTTAAGCCTAGGAGCTGTGGAAACAAAGGAGATGGCGATAATTGCGCTCAGCGACGGGCATGCGAGCAGAAAGCGAGAGACTATGCGGCTTCTCGACGTGAGCAAGAGGGAGCACCTGAAGACAGCAAAGCCGCATTGCAAGCCGCAGCCGCGCAGCTTCCAGATGCGCCAGCGCCCATGCACTCAACCGACGCCCTCATACACGTGGAGGACGCGGGGAGCGAGACCTTACCACAGCCAAGCCAAAATCTGACTATGGCATCCTGGACGCCAGCCAACAGCCAGGACCCTCCATCACGGTTAGAAAAGCCATGCGTATCGGCCGCTTCCTCGTCTCAAAATCTCTTGCTGGAGCCAAGAGGAACGCCGCCCTGCAAGCTTCTATCTCGCCTTGAAGATGACCCTAGTGAAGGATTAACACAAACACCTGTTATGCCCGCTGCAGAAGGATTTTCTCGGCTTGGCGACGAGGAGATAGAAGGTGTTGAGTGCGGTAGGGCATATGAGATGCTTGTGCGCTTTGCGATATCCGAGGAGAAGACCGACACTATTGCACTGGCCCTAGAGAAAGGATGTACACCAGACGGCCGAGGAGGGTGTACAGTCAGGCAGGATGTCGTTTGGCAAGTTCTAGATAGGATGTGTGGATGAACTATTGCACCCCGGTTGATTCAACAAGTCACTCTTGTATATCTTGGAGACAAACAATCAATGCCACGAGTCTGCCCGATCTAGGCTCTTAGCAATGATGCGATAGCAGCGTGAGGGTGGGGATACGGTTCGGCCGCTGGAGGCAATGCTTATGTGAAGTCTGCTGGGCGCTTGGGCGGACTTACGGAAGCCCACTACGGGGGCCTCCATCTGGGTGTGGCGGCGGCGGTGTCGTCTGGCGGCGAGGGATGAGCGAGTCGATAAAACGCACGAGTGAGTCGTAGGAGAGATTGTTGGTGAAGTGCCGAAAGCGCCCCACCGATTGGAGTTGTTGTCGAATGCTTCTGGTGTGAAGACGGCGGCTTGGGTGGTATCCTCACAGGCCGTTCGTATCTCTTGGAGCCGCTCGTTTCGACGGAGCGCCAGCCTCCGGTGGAAGTCGTCCAGGTGGAAAGCCTCCAGATCTTAGATTGCGCACGGTACGGTGTTATATTTAGCAGCGGGGCTGTAACCAGAATGTCTTGTCGGGGGAACCTCACACCCAATCATGTCTGCACCTGTTCAGCGACGTGGGTCTCACCCGCCATTAATTACACCCGTCCTTGGGGCAAGTCGCTTCGCATCCTCGTAGGGCACTCCGACCGCGATAAAGACCCAAGGTCGGCGCGACAGCTGATGGTCTTTCCCGCCTGGCCCTGGAGACGGACGCCGACGGCAATCAGAGCGTACCGGCGCCCTGTCTCGGTACCCTCCTGGTTGCCAGCCGGTTCGCCGCCAGTCAGTTCTACGGCGACAAAGCTAGCCCATTCCGTCCATGGCCTGTCGCCTTTGATGAGATCCACCAGTAAAACGGCAATCCGGGGTCCCCTTCGCAACCCATCGTGATGCTTGACAGGATGACTCCCAACGGTATACCCCGTCCCGTCCTCGCCCTTTACGTCTCGGCGTCGACCCCCCACGTGGGCCTGAGCCAGCTGGAAAACGCCATCGGCCATGACAGCCGGATGCCGCTCGCCGAGCGTCACCGAGACGGCGTGGTCACCAAGGAGCAGTTGTCTGAATGCACCAGGGCCTGGAATTTCAAGGCGAAGTATGGCCACCTCGACCCAAACACGGACGGCATGAGGAAGAAGCAGGACGAGGCCGAAGCAGACGCTGTCCAACGTCTTGGTCCAGGTCCGGGACAGGCACGTCATCTACCGTAGGGGTGGTCCAAGTTTTGTAGTCATACCGTCGGCGCCGGCATGTCCACCATCGTCTTCTAGGACGTGAACTGTGCCATGGACGCCGATGGCAACGCCGCAGTCGCCTTCAACCAGCGGGCGAGGTAGCTCAAGCAGGATATCTGGCGGATGGTGACCTTGGCTGTTGTAATGTACAGGTGTGTTTCCCAGAACCTCCATCAGATCGGTAAGCGAATCAGCACGAATCCAGTCCCAAGGAAACTCCTATCCTTCTGTCCCCCAATTTGAAAGGACCGGGAGCATAACCTAATTCTTCCAGATCAAAACCAGTAACGCTTGCCTCTAGGTTATCAAGCTGTGGGCCGAAGAGGGCGTGAAATCCACATCCGTGGGTCTCAGGTTCAGTGGATGGTTGCTCGTCCATTTCCCAACCCAAACTGCTCGATGCTCTCCCTTTCCTCTTCGGCTTCCCGGAGCGTCGCTCCTGCTCGGAAATCCAGAGAGCGGCAACTTCCTCATCGACAGTAAGAGAAGAGCGCCACGCCGGAGATCGGAGGCCGCGAATGGTTCGCATTGAAGTGGCGAGGCTGAATCCGAGGAAAGGCTTCGATGGCCGCGGATACAGCAGGCCTTTCGGGTGTATCTGCCGCATCAGCGCACCAAGCAGTATCGAGTCGCATTCGAAAGAGCACGACGTGCTGTCGCGCAATTTATCAACGAGGCCGTGGAGGGTTGAAATAAGCTCGTCTAGCAGTTCCTCTCTCCGGCGGTCTATGCTATCTGATTTCTCATTAGCATGGTCCATACTATCACGCTGACTGACTACTTACCAACTATTTTTCCCCGTATCGGAAGACCTAGAGTCGGGATCTGATTTTCGCTCTGAAATATTGCCGTGTGTGTGGCTGCCTTGAACAGCGCTGGCTGGTGGAATACGAAGGCGATGCAAATCCAAAGAATAAGATCTCTGTTATATTCGGTCGGGAGGGACTCTTCCAGCTGCTTGATCCACATGTCGGAAAACACCCCGACAGCGTCGTAGCATTCGAGGTAGTCCACCAAGACCGCGACTTTGGCCAGGGTCTCAAGGTCAAGGGATCTCGGTACTTTACTGGTCCGACAGTGAATGATGTTCATCAGAATCAACAACGCTTTTGGATCGAAGCCTTCCTCCATGCTGATGTGGCGGCAGCCGTCCGGTTGGACAATGGTTTCCTCCATGCCCGTCGCCGACAGGGTTCTCTTAAACTGAGGTGAAGCTAGAACCAGATGTTTCGAAGAGACCCTAAGTCGCAACGCCGGTGGAGGCGCGGGAGAGCTTGTCTCAAGGCGCACCGCGTTCTCGCCATGGTGAAATCCAGGGAGTTCGGCCATGACCTCGATATCACCTTCTAAACCTGCTGAATCGTGCCCATCCTCTGGAAAGCCTGATGGCGATTCTTCGGGCTCATTCCAGGTAGCGAAGGCCTTGGCAGGAGCCGCGAGGGAAATAATGACATCTCCCTCAGGGTCCACGTCATGTGATTCACACATATTGCAGACGGCGATATAAGCTGCTATGCGGAGGCATCAGAAGGCTTCAAGCTGTCGACATAAATGCAATGTAAAGAAATGGCGGTTTCTTTTGCAAAGAGAGTCCGAATTCATGACTGTGAGAGTGATTTTTGTGAGCCGCCGATGCCGGTTGGCGGGGTTAGTTACTTTTGGAATTGCCGTAGCCCCGATCCAATGGGGCCTGAGACCATGTGTTTTCTGCAATGGACGCATATCGAGTTATGCAGGTAAACCACTTTCTGCGTTTCTCGGGCAGGCGCAGACCCACAGATGGTGTACTTGTCACAGAATACGTGTATTTGACGATAGCAAAAGCAAAGTGATTTTTGTTGATTTATTTGATAGATTTTTATTGAGTTGTT